>PISX010006158.1:66468-100308 GCA_004024625.1 Mellivora capensis
TCAAAAGCTTCTGCACAGCAAAGGAAACAGTCAACAAAACAAAGAGGCAACCCACGGAATGGGAGAAGATATTTGCAAATGACAGTACAGACAAAAGGTTGATATCCAGGATCTATAAAGAACTTCTCAAACTCAACACACACAAAACAGATAATCACATCAAAAAATGGGCAGAAGATATGAACAGACACTTCTCCAACGAAGACATACAAATGGCTATCAGACACATGAAAAAATGTTCATCATCACTAGCCATCAGGGAGATTCAAATTAAAACCACATTGAGATACCATCTTACACCAGCTAGAATGGCCAAAATTAACAAGACAGGAAACAATGTGTGTTGGAGAGGATGTGGAGAAAGGGGAACCCTCTTACACTGTTGGTGGGAATGCAAGTTGGTGCGGCCGCTTTGGAGAACAGTGTGGAGATTCCTCAAGAAATTAAAAATAGAGCTTCCCTATGACCCTGCAATTGCACTACTGGGTATTTACCCCAAAGATACAGATGTGGTGAAAAGAAGGGCCATCTGTACCCCAATGTTTATAGCAGCAATGGCCACGGTCACCAAACTGTGGAAAGAACCAAGATGCCCTTCAACGGATGAATGGATAAGGAAGATGTGGTCCATATACACTATGGAGTATTGTGCCTCCATCAGAAAGGATGAATACCCAACTTTTGTAGCAACATGGATGGGACTGGAAGAGATTATGCTGAGTGAAATAAGTCAAACAGAGAGAGTCAATTATCATATGGTTTCACTTATTTGTGGAGCATAACAAATAACATGGAGGACATGGGGAGATGGAGAGGAGAAGGGAGTTGAGGGAAATTGGAGGGGGAGATGAACCATGAGAGACTATGGACTCTGAAAAACAACCTGAGGGGTTTTGAAGGGCAGGGGGTGGGAGGTTGGGGGAGCCAGGTGGAAGGTATTATGGAGGGCACGCATTGCATGGAGCACTGGGTATGGTACAAAAAACTATGAATTCTGTTACGCTGAAAAGAAAAAAAAAAACCAACTAGCCTAAAACTCAAAAGAAGACAAGTACTTTCAAGCAGACATGAAACATGAGTGCTTGCTTACCTGGGGGAGATGCTGGGTACCAGGCAAGCAGTCAGCTAGAACTGTTAACAAGTTGCTAGTGTGGACTAGCGTGAGAGTATAGAATTTTGGGGAGCAATACACAAGAGGAATCTTCACACAAAAGGAGACTTTCTCACAAACCTCATTGTTCAAGAGAGATTGGGAGCAGAGCAAGAGACAAGAGAAGGCTTCCTTCATGGTGGAGGCCTGGGGAGATGTACAGTTGCCACTTTAGGAGAGGAACAAAACCCTGTCCAGGATATTTCTACCCTTTCTCCACTACAAAACAAAGCGTTAAGTTGCTTAGGAAAACAAAACAAAACAAAAACAACCCACAACCCTGTATCTACAGGGGAGAAACAGAAAAAGGACTGGGTCCAGATCATTAAAGATCCCTGACTGCTGAGGGAGGGACAGGATCACTGAGAATAGAAAATGTGAACACCTCCACTCTTCATCACCAAGCTAGCAAGCAACAAATAACCCATGTCAGCAGTAAACTGCTGGCAGAGAGATACTCTGAGATGAAGCACAAAGTGAAGACCTAAAACAAGGAAGATGACTCTTATTATGCTCTTCAACATTGTAGTGAAGGTTTCAGGTAATGCAGTAAGGCCAGAAAAAAAGGGCTCACAGATTAAAAAGGGAGAAATAGCACTATTCACATATGATAAAATTGTCTACATAGAAAGTCCCTCTAAAATCTACAAAAAAGCCATTAGTACTAAAAAGTAAGTTTAGTTTAGTAAAATCACAGGATACAAGACCACTATATGAAAATTAAAGAAAAAAAACCCCCACTCTATTCTAATATTAGATACTAGCAACACACAATTGGAAATTGAAAAAGGTTAAAAAAAAAAGTGTCATCTATAACAATACCAAAAACCATGAAATACTTGGATGCCAGATTTGTATGTTGAAAACTACAAAATGATGAAAGAAATCAAAGACAACCTAAACAAATGGAAAGATATACTATGTTCATGGATTGGGGAATTCAAAGTTGGTAAGATGTCAAAACTTCCCAAACTGATCTACAGATTAAACACAATCCCAATTAAAGTACCAGCAGACTATTTTCAGTAGGAATTGACAATCTGATGCTAGAGTTTATATAGAAAAACAAGGAAACTAGAAAAGCCAAAAAGTTTTGAAAAAGAAGAGCAAAGCTGGAGGATTCACACTACTTATTTTCAAAACTTACTTCAAAAGTAGTCATGACAAAGTAGTATTAGTGAAATTACAGACCTATAGATCAATGGACCAGAAAGAGAGTCCAGAAATAGATGTAACACACATGTATAATCATGTTTTTGACAAAGGTGAGAAGGAGATTCAATGAAGAAAGGAGAGCTTTACCAACAAATGGTGCTGGAAGAATTGGATAGTCATTATATTAGTATCCTGTGACTACTGTAACAAAGTAACACAAACTCACTCGCTTAAAACAACAGAAATTGATTCCTTCTCAATCCTACAGATGAGAAGTGGGAAATCAAGGTGTTAGCAGGGCTACATTCCCTCTGAAGGTTCTAGGGGAGAAGCTCTTCCTTGCCTTTTCCAGCTTCTCATGGCTGCAAGTATTCATTGGCTGTGGGCACATCATTCCAGTCTCTGCTGCTGTGGTCACGTTGTCTCCTCCTCTTTTGCATGTTTCAAAAATCCCTCTGCTTCTCTCTTATAAGCAAACATGGGATTACACTTAGGGCCCATCTGAATAATACAGGATAAATGCCTCCTTTCAAGATTCGTAATCATGGGGCCCCTGGGTGGCTCAGTGGGTTAAGGTCCCTGCCTTCGGCTCGGGTCATGATCCCAGGGTCCTGGGATTGAGCCCTGCATCGGGCTCTCTGCTCAGCAGGGAGCCTGCTTCCCTTCCCCTCTCTCTGCCTGCCTCTCTCCCTACCTGTGATCTCTGTCCATCAAATAAATAAATAAAATCTTAAAAAAAAAGATTCGTAATCATGTTTTTCGCCTCATAAGGTAATATGTATAGGTTCTATAGATTCGGGCATGGACATACCTTTTTGGGGGCCATAATTCAGTCCACTACAGCCACATACAAAAAAATATACATTATCTCATATATAAAAGTTAACTCAAAATGTATCATACACCTAAATGTAAAATCTAAAACTTGAAGAAAACATGGAAGAAAATTTTTGTGATCTTCTCTTAGGCAAAGATTTTTTAGCTATATCACAAAGTGTGCAATACTTTAAAATAAAATTTTAAAAAACTGATAAAATCAGACCTCATTGAAATTAAGAACCTCTGCTCTTTAAAAGAGATTGACAAAACAGCACAGACCAGAAGGAAATATTTTCAAACCACATACATGATGAAGAACTTGTATCCAGGATATAAACGAACTTTCAAAAGTCAGCAATAAGCAAAAGAGCCCCACTTGAAAAACGGGAAGAAGATTTGGATAGATGCTTCACCTCAGAAGAGACAAAGATGACAAACAGGCACAGGAAAAGATGCTCATCATCATCAGTCATTCGGGAAACACAGACTAAAGCTGCAATAAGATCACTATGCACCTATCGGAATACACTTTGGGAATTTTTCATTAAGGCTCAGCGCACAACTCAGCAAGTCCACTTGTAGGTATTTATAAAAGCTAAATGAAAACTTATGTTCACAGCAAAACCTGTATATGAATGCTTACAGGGGCGGGATTCATAACTGCAAAAAACCTGGGAACAACCCAGATGTCCTTTAACTGGCGAGTGGATAAACAAACGGTGGTCCACCCATACAAGGGAATACTACCCACCAATAAAAAGGCACGAGTCACAGATCATGCTACAATGTGGGTGACTCTCAAATGCAAAGCAAAAGAGAGCAAACTGCAAAAGCTCCATATTGATTGGGGAGGGTATGTGATATGGTGAGTGCTGTGAAGTGTGTAAACCTGGTGACCTGGTGACCTGTACCCCGGGGGCTAATAATACATTATATGTTTATAAAAAAGTAAAAAAAAAAACAAAACTCCATATTGTAGGATTCCATTTATATCACATTCTGGGAAAGGCAGTATACGGGAACAAAACTCAGATAAGTGACTTTCAGAGGCTGAGCATGAAGAGAGGGTTTGACTGCAAAAAGGATGAAGGAACTCTTTAGCATGATGGAACTTTCTACATCTTGGTGATGATGATGGTTGCATGACTGCATGTACCTGTTAGAGCTGTACGACACAAAGTAAATTTTGATGTCTGTAAATATGGAAATTATATCTCGATAATAAACCACCGCCACCAATAAACCAACAATGACAATAAAAGCGGTGCTAATTTATGTCCCAAGTCGCAGTAGATGTCAAAGCCAGTCTCTGTACCTATTCCGGTAATGCATATATTATCTTTAAAAAAATGTACTACCTTGATAGAAATATTATCTTATTATTGCTTTTATTTTCACATTCTTGGTTATGGAAGAATCCACATATTTACTGTCTTTTTGTGGTATTTTGTGGGTCTCCTGTTCACATCTGTTGTCTACTTTTCTACAGGCTTTACCTTATTAATGACTAATGGGAGCTCTATCTATATTCTGGATATTAATCTTCAATTATAGGTATTGAACATATTTTCTGTGAGTCTGCCACTTGTATTTTTTTTTCATTTTTTAAATTTCTTTTCAGCGTAACAGTATACATTGTTTTTGCACCACACCCAGTGCTCCATGCAATATGTGCCCTCCCCAATACCCACCACCTGGCTCCCCCAACCTCCCACCCCCCGCCCCTTCAAAAGCCACTTGTATTTTAACTCTGTAATAAATTCTTATCAAATATCAATAAGCTTTCTATTTATTCTTTTATATTTTCCTAGCAGACAATTATTTATAATCACTAACAATTTTTTCTTTTCCTTATCTCTTATATCTGCTTGTCTTATTCAATAGCCAGAATATACAGAACTGTAATACTGATGACAGTGAGCATTCTCTCACTTTTTTAAAAAGATTTAATTATTTGAGAATGGAACAGAGCCTGTGCGTGCACACCGCATGGCAGCGGCGGGGCGGGGGGAGGATGGCCAGAGGGAGAGAGAATCCTCCACTCCCTGCTGAGTGTGGAGCCCAATGTGGGGCCCACCTCGGGGCTTGATCCCAGGACCCTGAGATCATAACCTGAGCTGAAATCAAGATTGGGACGCTTAACTGACTGAACTACTCAGGCACACCGGCAGTGAACATTCTTGTTTAATTTTCTTACTTTAGTGATTTCTTTTTTTTTTTCCTTTTCTATTTTCATCTGCTGGTAATGTTAGACAGCCTGGTGTTTCTCATATAAACCTTATTTGGTCAAAACAGATTATTCTTTTAATATACTGTTGAGTTCATTCACTAGTATTTTGTTTGAGATTTAAAAATCTATGTCCTGGGGTGCCTGGGTGGCTCAGTGGGTTAAAGCCTCTGCCTTCAGCTCAGGTCATGATCCCAGGGTCCTGGGATTGAGCCCCGCATCAGGCTCTCTGCTCGGCGGGGAGCCTGCTTCCCCTCCTCTCTCTGCCTACTTGTGATCTCTGTCAAATAAATAATAAAATCTTAAAAAAAATCTATGTCCTAATTCAAAATGATGTATAATTTGCTTTTTTGTACTTTTGGAAATGCAACTTCCAGAACTGGGCTAATTTTATACAGTGAACTAAGAAAATGTTCTGTTTTTTTCTTAAGTTCTAATAGAATGTGAAGAGATTGTACAGGAACAAATTAAATAGAATTATTCACTACAAATGTGGGGGGAAAACCCTCTTCAGAGAATTGTTCAGTCCTTAGTCCTCTTCACTTATTTTAAATTAGTCCCTCTCTTTCAGTAAAAATTTTTGTTCCTAATGATAGTAGTATGTTTAGCTGCTTACCTATAAAATACATAGGATGGATTCAAAGTGTAACACCAATATTATCAGACTATAATGAACCTGTGAGTAAAATTAAAACTTTTTTTGCAATTCTTTTGTGTTAAGAAAACTTAGCTGTTTTCAAAAATAACTTGAAATTATTATTTGTTCTTTGTGTTATATTATCAATTTAATATATAATTAGGTTAATTTATTTCTGTTTTCATGCAATTATTGTTTGCTTTACTTCTTCCCTTTTGATTTAATTAAAAATTTTAGATTTTGAAATAATCACAAACTTACAGAAAAATTGAAAAGTGTGGTACAAAGAACTTTATAACATTTTTTTCCTAAGCCCTTTGAGAACAAATTGCCAGTCTGATGCCCTACTATAAGCACAATACAATAATCAAAGTCAGGAAATTAACACTGATATATTACTATCATCTTGCTCTCAAATCCTATCCAAGTTTCTCCAATTGTCTCAGTGTCTTTTAGAACCAAAGGATCCAGGTGAGAATTACAAATTGCATTTAGTTATCATTTCTTTAGTTGTCTAAAAACTACAACAGCTCCTTGGCTTTCCTTGGCTTTCATAATCTTGAGACTTGAAGATTATAGATCAGTAATTTTACAGAATGTCTCTTAATTTGGATTATTTGTCTCATGTTCTCCTATGATTAAATCAGATGGTTCATTTTTGGTAAGAACATTACACAAATGATGCCTTTTTTTTCCTTCACTGTATCTTATCAAGTGGCACATTATTTCAAATTGCCCTGTCCCTGATGATGTTCACTTTGATCACTTGAGTAAGGTGGTATCTCCCAGGTTTTTCCACTATAAATATATATTTTTCTCTCTCTTACTAAGTATTTTATGGGGAAGTCCTTTGAATGTATGTAAATATCCTTTCCTCATCAAACTTTCAATGTATTCAGTTATTTATTCATATCTGTGTGGACTTGTGATTTCAATATAACTTGTTACTATAATAATTTACTTTGGTGTTAAAATTATCCCTAACTGAGCCAGCAGGAGCCCCTTCAAGCCAGCTTCTATATCCTTTTGACAGACCCCCATCATTCTTTCACCACTCAATTTTGGGTACAAAAAGATGTTCCAGGCTCATCTGTACTTTCCCTTGAAACAGCAATTTGTCCAAAATGTCCTAGTTCCTTTTAGTGGAAAATTATACTAAAAATCCAGGATATAGCATCAGACAAGCTTGCTCACTGTTATTGGAGTGTTACTGTTCCCAGACAATTTTAGGGAATACATATGCATTACATATATTGCTATGTATGTCTATATAACACATAGGTATCACTTTACACATATTTACCTCTATATTTAGTTACTTTTTAAAAAATATTTTATTTATTTATTTGACAGAGAGAGATATCACAAGTAGGCAAAGAGGCAGGCTGAGAGAGAGAGAGGAGGAAGCAGGCTCCCTGTTGAGCAGAGAGCACGATGCAGGGCTCGATCCTAGGACCCTGAGACCATGACCTGAGCCGAAGGCAGAGGCTTAACCCACTGAGCAACCCAGGTGCCCCTACCTCTATATTTATTTCTGAATTTATTTCCAATAAAAATTATGAGTTTACACCATAGGGTCCATTTGAGTTCTTCCCCCTTTCCATATGTAAACCCCTTTTCTTTTTCTTTTCTTTTTTTTTTTTAAATTTTATTTATTTATTTGTCAGAGAGACAGAGAGAGCACAGGTAGGTAGAGTGGCAGGCAGAGGGACAGGGAGAAGCAGGCTCCCTGCGGAACATGGAGCTTGATGTGGGACTCGATCCCGGGACGCTGGGATCATGACTGGAGCTGAAGGCAGCCACTTAACTGACTGAGCCACCCAGTCATCCCTGTAAACCCCTTTTCTGACAGAAAATGGCTTCCATTATACTTCATATACTCACTGATTTAATCAATCTCCCTTTAGATAATGAGTCTCCTATCTCAGCTGCTACCTTCTCCCCCCAGTACAAGCCCTCCTTACACTACCTCTGAGCTCCGAGGCCCATGCTGGACTGTCCCCCTGAGTGTGTGTTCTTCTTGGCCCTCACTGGCTTTGACACTTGGAGCTAGACTGGCCCCACACGTGCCAGCCTGCCTCACCATTTTTGGGACCTGACGCCCCAGGCCATGTCACTTCTCTGTGGGGATGCCCTCCTCACCAGTGTGGGCACCAGGCCACCCTTCACACACAGACACCTTCATCCTGCTCAGACTCTGACAGCCCATACCACACCATTCCTCTGAAGATATTCCTCATCCTTACTTTGTTTTCAGTATATAAATGTTCAAGGGCTCCTGGAGAAGTAGAATGATGGAAGCTTAGAGTTGACCAATGTCTCAATTTCCAAAAAGGGGGAAGAAAGTGGGTTCTGAAGACTAAAGCAGACATCTCATATAATGATATTCTTTGATTCTGATATTCTTTGACATAGTAATTTTACAGTTATACTGAATTTTATTCAGTTTATACTGAATCATCTGACATGCTTTTAAAAAAGCCTTATATACCGAAATGATCACAACAGATTTATTTGTAATAACTTAAAACTGGCAATATCCAGCAATAGGGGAATGATAGTGTAACTTACAGTACATCCATGATAATTTTAATTATGTTTGCAAAATACAGGAGAAAAGTTTTTTAAAGAGTTATTTATTTATTTGAGAGAGAGGGGCAGAGGGAGGGTGGGAGGGCAGGTGTGGAGGGGCAGAGGGAGAGGGAGAGAATCTCAATCAGACTCCCCACTGATCCCGGATCCCGATGCCAGGCTTATTCTCACAACCCTGAGACCATGATCTGAGCTGAAATCAACAGCTGGAGGTTTAACCAACTGAGCCACCCAGGCACCTCCAGGAGAAATTTTTAAATAGTATATAAAAATCATATAAAACTGAATATATAGTATAAGCTCAATCAGGCAAAAATACACCAAAAATTTACAGTGATTACTCTGGGTTATATGACAATGGGTATTTTTTCCCTTCTGAATTGTATCTTTTATACTTTTCTAAATTTATTTTATAGGGATGTATTGGTTTTAAAATGGGGAAAATAAACTTAAAGGTATTAGCCAGTATGTCTCTTCACTGCACTGTGAGGAAAACAAAGGAAGGCTACATACTGCTTTTAGTGAACTAATATGGTAGCAGCTATTCATACCCATGACCAAAGAATAACTCTTCTGGATAGGAAGGTCGTCTCCTTACAATCAAGTATGGAACATCAGAAGCCAAGAGGAAGGGCGCTGTCATCTGACTTCTGTTGTAGCAGCAGCAACAGCAGTAACATTTGTTGAGTACTAACCCTATGCCTAGTATTGTCTATGTCTCTCCTTATCTAAACCTTGGTAGTTCCAAGGGATTCTGCTATTATTTTCTTTTTACAAATGGGGAGACCGAGGCACTGAAAGGTTAACTCCCTCACGGTCAGACAGCTAGCATGTGGCAGAGCCAGGATTTCATAGACTAGTCCAGACCAGGCGGGTTGTAGAGGCATGAAGTTTACTAATCAGAGGAGGGAAAGGCACCGCAGCTCAGAGACCTTGCATCGTTTTCATCTGGTACGCGATTCGGGACGTCAGGGAGAGAGCACTTACCGCCATAAGAGAGAGCAATGGTTATGGATTCTTGGAGAGGGGAGAGAGAACTTCCATCTCACAACAACATGGGAAGTCAACAGACCTTAAGACAGGCAGCAGGGAGACCAAGTAAGGAAAGCTGTAGTAATCGAGGTAAGAGAAGAAGGTAGCCCCAACCAAGGTGTCTTTCTTCTAGAGGGCAGCTCAGTGGATTAAAGGTTTACACTCTGTGCTTCCCATGGACTCCCACTATTATGCCCTATTTTCCCATTCCAGACCCGCCCTGGATAATACAAATATTTGCAGGTCAGGAGAAGGTGAGGATTAAAAGCCATTATGCATTTCTGGTACCTGAACTTCACCATCCCTCCCTCTTAACTACTTTTCTTCCCCTTTACTCAAATTAGGATAAGGAAAGAACACACAGAAGGGGATCAAGCAGCAGGATTTCCTGAGTTGATACAGCTTGGATACCCAAGTGGGCTTCTAGACTCAGTGGTATGGAATGAGGGCACTGACCGCTTCTGCTACGTACAGTCTCTCAGCTCCAAGAAGGAGATGTACATTCCAAGCACTCACTGTGTGTAAGACTCACTCTGCACCCAGCACCTGCCAGCAGAGGAAGTAAAAGTCCCCCCAACAGGGGAGCTCCTGGTTGAGCAGTCAAGACACAGTCTTCTAATAGGGACATTCCTTGTTTGAGGTAGGACAGAGGGAACTTGGCTTCAAGGGGCCAGACAGAAGAGTGCAGGTCAGGGGAAAAGACATGAGACAGTCACAGTGTGAATATAGATGCCCGAGGGGCACAATCAGAATCTACTTCGAGGGACTGGTCTCCGGCATTTTTAGACGGAAATTTTCAGGAATTAAAGAGAGGATGAGCATCTTGGAGTCTTTTTGATCATGCTTTATTTTCTTTGTGCCTCCACTGCCTTGAACAGGGCTTGGCACACAACAGACATTCTGTAAGTAGTAAATGCTAATCTAGTGACTGAATGTGCCACGTGTGGAGATAATACTTTTTCTATCATTTTAATCACCTCAAAACCACCCTATGAGGCAGGGTTTAGTAATCAGCCCACTTTAGAGATGACGAGAATGAGGCTAGAGAGGTTAAGTAATTGGTTCTAAATCACTCATGGACTCCGGGGAAAAGAGAACGTGTGGTATTAGAAGCCATGAAGAAGTAAAATTTTGTGTTTGTAGGTCCATGTGTCAGACGAAAAATATCACCTGCCTCCCGCCCACCAAGAGCATCCCTCATAAATGTGTTATGCATGGATGTGGACGGCAAGGCCTGTGCAGTGGCTATCTACAGTTCACGACACTGGCAAGGCGAATTCTTCAAGCCTGGGTTCTTTGATTCTGCCTTAATTTCTAGAGACTCGAGCTAGAACAAGGAGGCCACCCAGCGAAGGTCTCAGAACACTGTATGTGTGTATACGTTTGTGCGCATGGGTGTATCTACATGTGTGTACCTGTGGATGTGTTCATACCTAGAACAACTACTAATCACATTAACTAACCAAATTCAGGTGATTAGTAATGATTTATCTGTCCACTGTTCTCAAACGCTGTTCCTCACCTTGCTGAGTTTTCATTTGTTCTCAGGACCTCTTCTTTTGCCTTTATCCCTCACTACCTATTCCAGCTTTTGTATTTCCTTAAAAATTCCATTAAAAAAAAAAGGAATGAAGAAAAACTCTGGAGAGAATGAGAGAAAGAACCAATGTTTTAGCAACTTGATTGCACCTGCCGTTGCCTGTATCTGGGGGGCTTGCTTTCCGCAGGCAACAGGAGGCCCCGGTGTTCTCCGGGGATATGACTCTGAAGCCAGAGAAAGAAGCGTGAAGGGGATGCCCGTTGCAAGTGTGTAAGTGTGTGGATCCTGACAGCCAGCTTATGGGTCTCATTTCCTACAGCAGGTGGGAGCAGGTGGTGGTGTGGAGGGAAAGAGTACAGGACTACGTGACCTTGAAAGGTCATTACAAGAGCTGGGACACAGACCAATGGTTTGGAACACAGAATCCGGCTACGGAAGCATCGTCCGCCCTCGTATTTTCAACTCCGTGGTCCCGGCGGCCATACTGCCGGAGTGCAGACAGTGCTTCCGCTGCCAAGATCAGCAGTTTATAGCATGGCTATACACAATTTTACCTCTTTCATTTTTCTCCTCCTAGCATTACTCATTCTTTTAATTGTTAGTTTACTACTCTTGTGTTCCTCCTCTTCCCTCCTCTAATCTAAGCTGAGTCAAATGAGGGAGAGGACTTGGTTTGGCTAGAGGGTCAGCCACAGGCTGTCTCTCCTCCTGTTTTCTGCTCGGGCCCCAAACCGGTAGCACTCCCTAAATATTAAATAATGAGGCTGCTGATGCCTTCAGCCTCAATCCACTCCCTAGTTGTAACTGGTATTATCACACTTCTGGTGTGCCTCACTGTATTTTCGTAATCATTCTTTGGGATCGGTAGGACAAAGATCACTAGGATCTCATACATCTGTGAAGAAACTCAGGCTCAGAGAGGTTAAGGGATTTATACTGGTGGAGCCACGGCTGAATACTGGTTCATGTACTGTGAAGTTACCGGGGACCTGACTCATGCCACAGCCTCAGGTAAACCACTTACCCCATTTGTGTCTAATCTCTAATATGGGGATAAAAGTACCAACTTGCTTCCCAGGGAAGCTGCAGGGATTAATTAGCCAATTAAATAATTATCAAGGGATTTGGAGATTCCAAATGTTACATAAATGTTTTAATAAGCTTTTAATGTTAAGGTTACATTAGGGACCCATGGGTGGAAATGAAGTGAATTTATCTGTGAGTGCTTCTATTTTACAGGGTCTACAAAGTGCATAAACTAAACTGAGCTGGTCTAGGGAATATGCCCAGCTCTTTCTAAATGGCTCCTAGGTGTTGGCCCAGCTACTTGCAAGTCCTATCTCTGCTTTCCCTCCTCTACTTGAACCCTAGCAGATGGCGGCTCTCTAGCCGGCCAAGGTAACAAGAAAACACAGAGAAGGGCTGGCTCCCCATGTCCCCTGGGGCAGCTGAGATAATCACAAGCAGACTCCTTACAGTCCTTCCAGATGGGCACTCTGACCTCCAAGAAAACATCCCAAATAATTTCCAGGGCATTCCAAGCATGTATGGTGTGGCAATGGCCATTAAGAAATGACCCAGATGTGTCTAGGGTCTTCATGCTCTGGTTTCCCTCTCTTCACTGAAATTCGTTTAACTTAGATTATGACAAGTCTGTACTATTGCATAGGGAAACCAGCAACAACTTAACTCATAGCAAAGAAAATATCTGAAATCAATTTTACTTTTACAAGGCGAGAAACCGCGAAGACCCAAGGAAGACTGGGTGTGTGATGACACACGAGTCGCGTGCTCATCTGAAAGATGGTGGCCTGCTCCCCACTGCTCAGTTCGTGACTCTACCCAAGTTAGCTCCCCCTCCCTTTCTGTGTCGTAGTTCTGCCAATCTGTAAACAAAGACAATGGCCTCTGTCCGAAAGCTGCCTCAACTGGAAGTCACTTTTAGCTAGAACAGATATTCAACTGGTATATTCAGTTTCTTCATTTGAAAAGGAAGGATAAAAGAAGCTACCCACAAATTTTAAATGATAAATCATGCCCTCCATCCCCTGGAATGCTACTCTTCTCTCAGATATCTGCTTGCATAACTATGTCATTTCCTTCAAGGCATTGTTCAAATCTCATCTCAGTGAGGCCTGCCCTGTCTCCTTTAATTCTGTAACTTGTCCCTCCAGCCCCCACACTTCCACCCCCTTCCCCTGTTATCCTCGTTTTACTTTCTTATTCTTTCCACAGTACTTCCCACCTACCTAGGACTATAATGCTTATTTTTTTTTTTTTTTTTTTTTTTTTTTTTTTTTTTTTTTTTTTTTTTTTTTTTTTTTTTTTTTTTTTTTTTTTTTTTTTTTTTTTTTTTTTTTTTTTTTTTTTTTTTTTTTTTTTTTTTTTTTATTTCTTTTCAGCGTAACAGAGTTCATAGTTTTACACCACACCCAGTGCTATTAAGTATTATTACTTATCTATCTCCTCACTCCTCTATCCTCAATTAGAAGCTCCCCTAGGTCAGGGATTTTTGTCTGTTTTGTTCAATGATGTATCTCTATTGCTTGGTACATAACAGAGGCTCAGCAAATATTTATTAAATGAATGAATGACCCTCAAAGAATAATTTATTTTTAAATTACTCGAGGGTGAGAGGTTAACTTTTTTTGAATAGTCACCATACACAACTCAGGGCTTGGGCCCAGAAGATATTTAAAAACACATTCTAGTTGACTGACGTATGTATCTGAAAACCATAAATACTTTATCACTGTCTTCTTTTATCTGTTTTCTCTTTGGTTTTAGGAAACCCTGAGGATTAACCAGCCAGGTAAGAGGGTCAAGTAAGGGAGGTGAAGCTGGGTAGAGTCAAGGGATATGAAGGAAAGACTAAGCAGACCTCCAGAGTACTCACAGTGGTAAGTCATTAGGAGCTTCACAGAACCTGGGAGATTCACTAATGGTACAGTCGGAGAGAATGGGGGACTTTAAAAAAATATTTACAACTTCTGTCCCTTTGCTGGCTGGACCCCACTACCTTCTAGGCACTGGGCTAATAATCCTGTAAGATATAGGGAATACTAAGATTGCCACTGAGAAACAGAGAGCCAAGTGACACACCACACAGATGAACACCTACACGTTGTAGCGGGGAAAGGCTCCGTACGAGAAAAGTTCATGAGGCCATGTGTGTGTCCAGAATTTATCACAGAAAACTTTCTACAGGAAAGGCAGACCTGAGAGAATGAAAGGAAATGTTTTTGTGTAGACACAAGTATGGAAAAATTACATTTTTTACAGGCAGAAGTGAAGACATTGAACAATTCATTCAAGAAACTTCTTAATCATTTTTTATAATAAATACAATTCTGTTTCACCATAATCCAATTTAACTTTTATTATTTCCAGAATCATTTTTAAAGACATCTTTACCGTGTGTTTGAGTGTCACTGAACCTAGTTATGGGATCTCAAAAATAAACAAACAGCCCTGGGCTAGGAGCTACTAAGCTGGTTGTCAGCTGGGGAGGGCACACAGCCTTTCTTCTTGTGATTAAGTCTTTGTAATTGGGTCCTTTTGGGGGCACTGGTACGATTCTCAGCAAATATCTAATACTCATCCTGGCCTATCCTGAAGACTGGTCATGCGGTCAGATGGGCTAAATGAGTCCCTTTCCTGGAAAATACTATTATCGCACCATGAGCTGGGTATTTCACTTAACATATCCCCAACACTTCAAATACCTCATCACAGGCTATGCCGAGCCCTAACTGGGCAGAGGAAACTTTCATGCTGGGGGTCCCCTCGTATATTTATTATTCTTCCTTAGTAACTGAACCAATCAGGGAAGGCTGACGGCGAAGACATCAAGAGGAGAGGAGACACTTGCTTTCATGTGAGGGCCTGAAGTACATTTTCTCTTCAGAGACTAAAGCTTTCTATGTGAGTCACCAGCACCGAAAATGTGTGGTGGTGACAGCATCTGTGTTCAGTACGTCTGAGACCATCCACTCTGTCCCAAACCTCCCAAAGAATACCGCTGTGTTTTCTTTGGTCACCAGCCCCCACTTTATCTGGCAAGAAGGTAGAAAGGCAGAAGAAGTTATAAGGGTTCACTGATTTCAACAGCTAATAGCCACTGGGAGACCACTATTCAGAAAATGTGGGGAAAACACACACACACATACATACACACACAGATTCCAACTTGTTTTAAATCATTGGCCCAAACACATTTCGATTTTAGGAAAGTGAGTAAGGCACCAAGTTATGAGTGCAGTTTATAAAAGATAAAGATCTGAGTCATCCCTTTGTGGTTACAGATTATGAAACCACTTCGGGCTCTTCCTAGACCGTGTTCCTCGTGAATGTTAGGCTACAAACAGAGCGAGCAGAAGGGAAGAGTCTCTGACTATGACCCCTGCTGAGGTTTTGTCATAAGCATCCTTGTGTACTTTACGATTTGATTTTTTGCCTTTGTGATCCTTAGCCGTTGTGTGTATGTATCATCTAATGAAAAGGCCTTTTTTTAATGAATACCTTTTTTAATATGGTATTTGGAAAAAGAACATGTGTTTCTGGGGCGCCTGGGTGGCTCAGTGGGTTAAGCCTATGCCTTCAGCTCAGGTCATGATGTCAGGGTCCTGGGATCGAGCCCTGCATCGGGCTCTCTGCTCAGTGGGGAGCCTGCTTCCCCCTCTCTCTCTGCCTGCCTCTCTGCCTGCTTGTGATCTCTGTCAAATACATAAATAAAATCTTAAAAAAAAGAACATGTGTTTCTGTTTTATTATTAAATACATTTATAAAGAGAGAAAATGTTCTGACTCTAGTAGATGCCTTTTTTGTTGTTGTTGTTGTTGTTGTTGTTGTTGTTTTTAAAGCAAGAATCCTGTTACACTTCAGGAAAATAGAGTCCTTAACATAAACGCTCAAATGGTGTGGGCCATGATAGGTTTTTCGGCAGAGAGTGACTGTGGAGCTTAGGAATTCAGATTTGCCTCATCTGACCACCTTGGGGGTAAACACACTGCTTTGCCTTTTCCCAGCTAGTTGGTGATCTTGGCATCTCTTAAGCAGAACATTCTGGGATACAGACCATTCCAATTACCACAATGGTCTTGTGTTTCAAGACTGCTTGTTTATAAACACAGTCACTTTCTAGTTTAATTTCTTTCCTTTTTCAGTTTGTTGAAGCTCCAAAATCTTTTCAGAGTGCAAAAGCTTAAATAAGGATTTTTTTTTTAGATTGCCTGGCCATATGCATTAAAATAATAAAAGACACCTGAAGCGCGCGCTGCATAAACTAGCTTCCATTCACTAGTCATCAAGGAAATGGACATTAACGCAATGAGAAGTGGCCATTTTGCACCTAAGAATCAGCAAGTGTATTAACCACATTAACTCTTGATGTCTGCAAGGTTTTGGTCAAATCAGTATACTCATGCACTGCAAACAGTACGATAACACAGCCGATGGCACTGGAAGATACATTACCTTCTGTTTTGTGAATTACAAGAAGATTTCTACCCTCTGGGACTAAGATTCCACCCTTAGAAATTTACCTGAGGGGAATAATTGACTAAACTAAAAATGTTACATAAAGATGTGTATTACAGAATTCTCAGGGCAAAAAAAAAAAAAGAGAGAGAGAGACAACATATATAAAATTAAAAGCAAGCTGAACAAAAGGCTCTCAATAAGGGTGCGTGCGCCCTTTTATGGGGGAGGGAAGTATCTCAGAATCTTCCTAGGGGAAAAAAGGAAAGAAACAAATATATGTGTAGTTTTAAAAGCATACTGAGAATTACCCATTGCTTTTATTTTCTTTTAGACACAAGGTTGCTTTATTTCATAATTTTAAATAATATATTATTCATGTTCATATATATATATGAGCATTCAATATATTAGAATATTCATGTTCATTAAAAAGAGGTAGGGGTAAAGAAAGTTTGATACATTTCAATAGCCAGTCTAACAAGCAGAAAACTAGAAAAAGCAACTTAACCTGTGACAGTTCGTATTTGTTGAGTATTTTATGTGTCAGCTCTTGAGCTAAGTTCTTGCATTATCCTTTCTGTAATTTTTGTATCCCTAGGTGGGAGAGGAGTTGCAACATGTGAAAAATCACTATCAGAGCCAGGTAGTAAAGGGAAGAATTCATTGGTTGTCCCAGAGGGCAGGGAGGTGTCTGAAGTTTGGGTTTTTAAGCCCACGTGGGGCCTGGAGACAACAACTCAGATGTGTCTACGGAGTAGGGTTAGAATTGGAAGTTGCCATGTAAAGTTGCCATGTAAAGTTCATGGGCTGAACTTCAGTGAAACCACAAACCAGAAAACAAATCTATCCTCTGGTGTAGGAGGATATAAGGAAATCTATTTATTTATAACAAATGAAATACTCTGTTCTGAATTTTCCTTTCCTGGAATATTTTCCCAATATTTCCCAATATATTCCAAACAATATATTGGGCATTAGTTCTTATCAGTCTATAAAATTTCTTCATTAGTATCCTTTAAACAGTTATAAATCACAATGCACTGAATGACTTCATACGTATGTACAAGTACATAAATCTGTAGGACCGAGTCCTTGGAGGGGAACTCTGGATCAAAAGATAGGCACCTTATTTTCCCTCCTTAGCAGGTGTGCCCATCTATATGACTACAGCAATGCATGTGCCGATCTCTTTATATCCTAGCAAAGACAGTGTGTTGGTAACTTCTAAAAGAATAGAAATAAAATGTAAAACCATCAGACGAAAGGGAAAAAGGGCAAAGGAGATTTAAAAAATCAATCAAATAGAAGGAAGGCAAAGAGACCAGAGGTACAATGCCCAAATGCAAGGGAGTACCCCGGACGGGATCCTGAAATAGAAAAAGACTGGGGGGCGCCTGGGTGGCTCAGTGGGTTAAAGCCTCTGTCTTCGGCTCAGGTCATGGTCCCAGGGTCCTAGGATCGAGTCCCACATCGGGCTCTCTGCTCAGTAGGGAGCCTGCTTCCTCCTCTCTCTCTCTCTCTCTCTGCCTGCCTCTCTGCAAACTTGTGATCTCTGTCAAATAAATAAATAAAAAATCTTAAAAAAAAAAAGACTTTGGTAGAAAAACTGGTTTTAGGGAGGGTACATATTGCATGGAGCACTGGGTGTGGTGCAAAAACAATGAATACTGTTACGCTGAAAAGAAATAAAAATAAATAAATTTAAAAAACTGGTGAAATCTGACTAAAGTCTATGGTTAGTTAATAATAATGTACCAATGTTAATTTCTTATTGTGATAAATGTACCATGTAATAAAAAAGATACTAACATTCAGGGCAACTGGGTAAGGGCATATAGAAACTCTCTGCATTATCTTTGCAACTTTTCTATAAATTTAAAATTATTCCCCTCCAAATTTTATTTTAAAAAACAAAAGGGAAAAGAGGAAGGCCATCCTAGGAGGCAAGGAGGGTATTATAAGCAAAGACATGGAGGGGAGAAATAGCACCAATCATGCAAGGAACTAACTATACGGTTTGATGTTCTGAAGAATAAAGTTGTATCTTTGAATGCATGAGTTCATTATTATTTCTTTTCTCCAACATCCCTTTAACAATCTTGATCTATGTATATGTGGGTTTTCATGTTTTAAAGAAAAAGTGTGAATTTAGGTTTTGCATCCACTTTGATTAGATCATAGCACCATCACCAAAGCATTGCCATTCTGGTAGTAATGAGGGAGGAACTAACTTCATTCATGAAGTCAGTAGACTTGGGACATCAATGAATTGGTGTTCGAGTTATGTAAACAGCCAAATGGTGGTGGATATATTAAATTGGACATCTCTGTCAACTAAATAATGGCAAAAGCAGAATAAATGCTTTGAAATTAGGGACAGTATGTTTCCTGCCCTCTTAATCAGAAGCAAATAGTCTGTATATTGGTCAGGTAGATAGGAAACGGGGATGGTAAATAGTGTGGAGATTACTTCAAAATTAAATCTTTAAAACAAAAAAGAAGCCATAAAACAAGCCTCAAAAAACACCATATTCTTTGAATCAGTGCAATAAAGTTACAAATACACTCATCTCTGTCTTCATCATCTTCCTCGTTTTTCTTTTTAACAAGACAGTCTTTCACCAGGAAGCTTATAATTTTCTCAACTTACAAAAAACCAACTTGGTGGGGCAAAAAAAGCTAAGTGGGTGATACCTTCATTTCAGCTTTATATAACTAATGTTGTTCACTCATGGTATTCATCAGGCCAAAGAAGACCACCGCTGGTGGAGGAATAGTATTTGTAAAGGCAAAAAGATATGAAAGAGCAAGGCCTTCCAGGAAAGTATGACTGAGGCACTGGGTGAGAGGGAAAAGCACAAAACAAGCTATTAATGGGGGAAAACTGAGAACTTTCCCCCTGAGGTCAGGAACAAGACAACGATGTCCACTCTCACCATTTTTATTCAACAGAGTGCTGGAAGTCCTGCCATAATGATTAGACAACAGAAAGAGGCAGCCAAATTGGTAAGGAAGAAGCAAAACTCTCACTGTTTGCAAATGACGTTGATACTATATTATATAACACGCTAAAGATTCCACCAAAAAGCTACCAGTACTGATAATTCAGTAAAGTCACAGGATAGAGAATCCGTGTATAGAAAATAATGAAGCAGCAGAAAGTGAAATTAAGAAAACAATCCCATTTACAATTGTACCAAAAATCATAAAATATCTAGGAATAAATTTAACCAAAGAGTTAAAAGACATGTATTCTGAAAACTATAAAACACTGATGAGGGGTGCCTGGGTGGCTCAGATAGTAAAGCATCTGCCTTCAGCTCAGGTCATGATCTCCAAGTCCTGGGATCAAGCCCCATGACAAGCTCCCAGCTCAGCGGGGAGTCTGCTTCTCCCTCTCCCTCACACCCTGCTTATGCTCTCTCTGTCTCTCTCTCAAATGAATACAATCTTTTAAAAAAAAACTGAGGAAAGAAATTGAAGATGGCATGAACAAATGGAAAGATATTCCAATACTCATGGATTAAAAGAGCAAGTAATGTTAAATGCCTGTACTACCCAAAGCAGTTTACACATTTAATGCAATCTCTGTCAAAATACCAATAGTATTTTTCACAGAACTAGAACAAACAATCCTAAAATGTGTAGGAAACACAAAAGACCCTGAATAGCCAAAGCAATCTTGAACAAGAAAAACAAAGCTGGGGTATCATAATCCCAGGATTCAAGTTACATTACAAGGATACAGTAGTCAAAACAGTATGGTACCGGAATAAAAATAGACAAATAGATTGATGAAGCGGAATAGAAAACCCAGAAATAAAGCCACAAATGTATGGTCAATTAATCTTTCACAAAGGAGGAAAGAAGGGTGTCTGGGTGCCTCAGTTGGTTAAGTGACTGCTTTTGGCTCAGGTCATGATCCTGGGGTCCTAGGATCAAGTCCCACATGGACTCTCTGCTCAGCGGGGAGTCTGCTTCTCCCTTTGACCCTCCCCCATCTCATGCTCTCTCTCATTCTCTCTCAAGTAAGTAAATAAAATCTTTTTTTAAAAAAAGGAGGAAAGATGGGACGCCTGGGTGGCTCAGTTGGTTAAGTGGCTGCCTTCGGCTCAGGTCATGATCCCAGCATCCTGGTATCGAGTCCCACATCGGGCTCCTTGCTCGGCAGGGAGCCTGCTTCTCCCTCTGCCTTTGCCTGCCTCTCTGCCTGCCTGTGCTCGTTCTCTCTATCTCTCTCTCTCTCTGACAAATAAATAAATAAATAAATAATCTTTAAAAAAATAAAAATTAAAAAAGGAGGCAAGAATATTCAATGGGAAAAAAAGGCAGTCCCCTCAACAAATGGTTTTGGGAAAACTGGACTACTTTCCTACACCATACACAAAAATAAACTCAAAATGGATTAAAGACCTAAATGTGAGACCTGAAACCATAAAAATCCTGGAAGGGAGTACAGACAATAATTTCTCTGACATTGGCCATAACAACATTTTTCTAGCTATGTATTCTGAGGCAAGGGAAACAAAAGCAAAAATAAAGTACTGGGACTACACCAAAATAAAAAACTTCTGCACAGCAAAGGAAACAATGAATAAGACTAAAAGACAGCTTACTGAATGTGAGAGGCTATATGGAGATGACATATTTGATAAAAGTTTAGTTTCCAAAATACGTAAAGTACTGATACAACTCAATACCCCAAAAATAATCCCACCAAAAATGGGCAGAAGACATGAACAGACATTTCTCCAAAGAAGACAGGCAGATGGCCAGCAGACACATGAAAGGATGCTCAACATCACTCAGCATCAGGGAAATGCAAATCAAAACCACAGTGAGATGTCACCTCACACCTGTCAGAACCTAAATTCAAAATACATTGGAATATTACTCAGCCATCAAAAGAAGAAATCTTACCATTTGCAACAACACAGATGGAACTAGAGGGTATTACACTAAGTGAAGTAAGTCAGAGAAAGACAAATACCATATGATTTCACTCATATGTGGAATTTAAGAAACAAATGAGCAAAGAGAGAGAGAAACCAAGAAACAGACTCTTAACTACAGGGAACAAACTGATGGTCACCAGAAGGGAGGTGGGGGGAGAATGGGTGAAAGAGGTGACGTGGGGAAGGAGTGCACTTGTGATGAGCACTGGGTGACGTGTGGAAGTGCTGAATTACTTTATTGTACACTTGAAACTAATGTAGGTCAAATGGGGATCATTTCTTTCAGCTCTGTCTTACAGAGACCCTGATACTTGCGTCTCTGTAAAGTGGTAAATACATAACACTGGGTCCTCTGCATTCTCCTATTTTAGCTAATGACCCAATCCACATATTTAAATGAGATTTTAAAAAATTCGTAGTGTTGGGTGCTAAGGAAGAGAAGAAACACTCTCTGCAAGAAGCTTATTTGGGGGGGGGCGCCTGGATGGCTCAGTGGATTAAGCTACTGCCTTCAGCTCAGGTCATGATCTCAGGGTCCTGGGATCGAGCCCCACATCGGGCTCTCTGCTCAGCAGGAAACCTGCTTCCCCCTCTCTCTCCGCCTGCCTCTCTGCCTACTTGTGATCTCTCTCTCTGTCAAATAAATAAATAAAATCTTTAAAAAAAAAAGAATCTTATTTGGTAAAACAAGATAGCATGGGGTAAAATGAGTTTCAGTGCTCAATTGGTATGTACAGCTTATTAGTCCTACTGAATTCAGAGGATCCAACAAGGCTAGCTAGAAGAATTAGTATTTGAAGTCCTGCTGAAAGATGGCTAGAAAGAGGGCATTTTAGGCAAAACAACAACAACAACAACAACAAAACAGTGTGAGTGAAAGCAGGAATAAAAGTGACATATTCCTATGCATGAAGAAACCGTTATGTGTCAGAGAACAGTGGTTAAAAAAAAAAAAGAAAAAGAAAAAGGAGTCAATAAAGAAACATTTAAAGTGCTTTTCCCATCCACGAGAACAGCTGGCGGTAAAGATAAAACAGTTAACATTGATTTGATCAAATGAAATTCACTTGAGAATGTTTGATTCCAAAGTTCCCACTGAAAACAGAATCTAGCTCTGGTTGAACATGGTGGAAGATTTTCCCAACTTTCCCAACTTCCCATTTCCCATGAAATGAACACACACACACACACACACACACACACACACACTCTTTAAATAGTAAAGGCACTGTAAATTTAAAAGATCTGGTTGCCAAATCTGAGGAAATGGATTAATTGACAACAGTGCTGGGAAAATGAATTACATCAGACAAAAATAAACTAAACCCTCATTTCAGACCTTTGTCCAAAATAAATTCTACATGCATTTTTAACCTAATTTTAAAAAATGGACCAATAAAGAAGAAGGTATTAATCTTCTTTCTGACTGTGGAAGGACTTGCAGTAAGAGAAATTACAACACAAAGTTACAGATATGATGACTACATACAAATTTAAAGCTTCAGTAGGTAATAAGACAATAATAAAAGGCAAATAAACCAGGAAAAATATCTTCAGTAAACATGATAAGGGAGTAATAACTCTACCATGAAGAGCTACTACAATTGATAAGAACATAATACTCTTAATGAAACATAGGCAAAAGACTGTGAGCGTTATTACACAGTTCACAGATAAAGAACTATAAATGGCTAATAAACTTCAAAGAATATATAGCCTTAGGAGCTATCAAAGAAATAAAAATGAAAATAATGAGATACCTTTTGCTTTATCAAATGACCAAAGATTTTTAAAAACTGGGAATATTTAATATTGGTCATAACAAGATTAAAATGGGCCCTCTCCTGTAACAAACAGGCAAGACTACTCTAGAAAGCAACTTGTTAATATACATCAGGACCCTTAAATGTTTACAATGTCTAACATAGTAGTGATACTTCTGAGAATTGATCCTAAGGAAGCAATCAGAAAATCTAGACAAAGATATATGTAGAGGATGTTCATCATAGTGTTACTTACACTAGGCTAAAACTGGAAACAATCTAAATGCCTAACCACGGGGAAAAAAGTTTAAAATTATATTCCCTAAGGTGGGATATAAAAAAACAACATTTGTATAGTTCTGAACAATATGAGAAGATGCCTTTAAGGTACTATTAAATGAAAACTATAAGACAGAAATCTATGCAAATAATATATCACTATTATTTCAAATGTCTAATTTTCCATATTTTAAAAATGTTCTATAATATGTAGGCATTACAATTTTATAATCAGGGAAACAAACCCACTACATATGGTAACCTTTAAAAAGTGACAATGGAACTAAGAATCTCAAAACATCACCTGACTGTGGAACCATATTTTCTTGATTAAGCAAAAGGAACTAGGACGTTCGGGCAGAATTGATAAATACAGCTTCTGAACAGTACTGTCTAGAAGCTGAGTGAAACAGAATAATTCCACTTCACAGGCGTAAAAGGCTTTTAGTTTATAACTGCCTTTACTCTAGCCCTCTTTCCCACCATGCTTTATGGCTGTGCTGTGCTCCTTCTGGAGTACAGTCCTGCCTGCCCCCTTGCTGCACGGTGAAGGCCCTTGGTCTCTCCAGCCACCTTCCCATGCCACTGCAGCCTCCTCCACTACTTCTTGCCACTGCTTACACCACTTATTTGGTCCCCATCAGACACCATTTTGTATTGTGGCTTACGTTTTTGTAGATGTAGTTTGCCCCCTCGTTAAGGCTAACACAGCCATACAAAGTGCTTAACAGATGTCACTTGGGGTGCCTGGGTGACTCAGTGGGTTAAGCTTCTGCCTTCGGCTCAGGTCATGATCTTAGGGTCCTGGGATCGAGCCCCACATTGGGCTCTCTGCTCAGCAGGGAGCCTGTTTCCCCACACCCCCTCTCTCTGTCTCCCTCTCTGCCTACTTGTGATCTCGGTCTGTCAAATAAATAAATAAAATCTTAAAAAAAAACCCCAGAAGTCAGTTGATGACAGAGCTTAAAACATCTAGTAAATGCTGTATTAATCATTCTGACAATGCCTTAGAAGAAAGGATTCCTACCCACATTTTATGGAAACCGACATCTAGAAGAGTCAAGTTTCTTCCCTTAGATTCTTGAGCTGAACCAAAATGGACAGAGAACGTTCCTGTCCTAACCAGATCAGGCAGCCTCTTGGCAAATCAAAGGACATAATCCTCTCAGTAACACAGCTAGCTTACCAGCATAGCTGGTATTGATTTATGCTTCCAGGCACACGGCCGTTGGAGAACAGGGCTGTAATATCAGGCCAATGCATATACAAGGGGAGATTAAATGGTTTGAAATATTTAGAATCTTGGTTTTCTTTGAGCTTGGAAAATAACCTTCTGGGTACACTATTCTGGGGGCAAAAGGAAATAAATCACATCCTGGCACTGACTTCTCAAGACTCTCTTGAATTCAGACTTTCACAATCAGTAAATATTTGGTTACCAAATATAATAAACTTTCCTTTTTTAAAAAAAGATTTATTTATTTTAAAGAGAGATAGAGAGCATACAAGCAGGGGGAGGGCTGCGGAGAGGGAGAGAGGGAATCCTCAAGGGGACTCCCCACGATGCAGGGCTCGATCCCAGGACCCCGAGATCATGACTTGAGCAGAAACCGAGCGTTGGCTGCTCAACAAACTGAGCCACCTAGACGCCTCATAATATAACTTTCAACATGCTTTCCTGCAGCACAACTACCAATAAATTAAAATATTCTTAGGTTCTGCCGAATTCCCTGGAAACTTCATGCCAGCACTGTCCTGGTCTCTGAATTGCTTTGACATGTTTGACCCATAATGACTCAATCAATTAGTGATGCTAATCCACAGGCAAAGTGGCTGGGATTTCTGTGACTCAGCAGAAGAGTCTTGAAAGACATGGTTCTTTTCCTGGCAACTTTTGACTTAATTGTCATTTATCCAGATCTAGTGCAAACAGATAAATAGTAGAATTGCAAACAAAGGAGGACATCAAAATCCAGGGGACTATGGGTAGTCTCCATTTCCCCTATAGAGTTTCAAGGGATTCCACTGGTCTTTGGCCAAGTCGATGTCACCTCTGGTCACTATCAACACATTATAAGCCCCGTATTCAAACACAGAGAAGTAGTAGTCATGTTTTTCTCTTCTTCTACTTGTTGGATTGAAAGGTGACATGGCTATAAACTCTAAAGAGAGTCAATACTTCCAGAGACTTCAAGACAGAAAGGTACGTTTGGAGAAGAAAAAGGCATAGTGGCCCATGGAGAATCAAAGAATACCTACCAGTGCTAGATAGAGACTATCCAGATAGCCCATTTGTAGATTCATTCATTCATTCATATATACTTGTGGAACACATATGAGAGGTCAGGCAGTATGTTAGACAGTGGGAATGTAAACTGTTAAGCTCTCCATGTTTAATTAAGTTGGGTATTTGGTTAAGCTAGGAAAGTTATGTGTACTGTGTGACAGGTTATCTGGTAATTGGGATGCTATTTCCTTTACTACTGATGAATGATTTTCATCATGGGCCAAAAAGGCTTTTCTTTCTTGGAATATAATCAGGAAGTTGAAAATGTACACATGTAAATTTTAATTGAGATATATGTGATAGAAGAAAGGGCAAGTACTACAGAAGAACAAAGCATCAGTAGAGGTGCCTAATAAAACTATGAAAAGAACCCAACACAAAGATTATGAACAAAACACAGCAAATTGGAAAACTGACTCTACTTGAAGGAAAACCTCTAGCTGACAACATATAGCAAGCTACATGGCAAAGAGAATTTAAACATGTTCCAGAGTCAACTTTGTCCTTCTTCTTACCCTCGCCCTCTGCCTGACCTCTCAATCTCTGTGTAATTGCCAGTTTGTGTGGAACTTCACATACTATGACTTTTTGATTTCTGCTCTGTAGAACATATTTCTACAGAGTTTGACATTGTGGCAGCAGGGACTGTAAACTGAGTGCTCCTTGGAGGCTACTGACTTGAAGTGTGGGTGGAGAAGAGGCAGGAGAGAGCCAAGGCCAGAGAAAGAAGGAAACAAAAATTTCTCGCACTTTTGGACTTGGGGGAGCATTTGCTATTTTTTTTCTTTAACCGTTTAGTTAAGACACAATTCACATACCATATAATTCACCCACTTAGAGTGTACAACTTAATGGTCTTTAGGATTTCACAGAATTGTGCAATGAGCACCACAATCACTTTTATAACATTTTCATCACTCTATAAAGAAACCCTGTACCTATTTTCAGCATTCAACTTGAAATATACCCAGAGCATTCTGTTCTTAGTAAGCCTTGCTCTCAATAAAACCTATTTTACAAGAGCCTAACTGGGGTTTTAACAGAGCCTAACTAACCTGGGAAAGGGAAATACTCAGGTCCGGACTTCCATGTAGGGGAAGGAGAATACCAGACTTTAGCCCTCTCTTGCCTTCCTATCTTGTCAAAGTGGGTGGGGGGAGATGAGATGTACTTGTGAAGGTAATATCCCGGGGCAAAGGCTCACTAAAAGACAGACCAAACAATAAAACTATAGAACACTAGTCCTCTCCCCTCATAACATATCAACAGAGCCCCTGCATGATATGAGGGGAATATAGCTGAAAGAACAGCATATCTCAGACATTATTTTTCTTTTAACTGTTTAGATAAATCTGAAGATAACAAGGGAGACAAAAACAAAGACACAAGAGGAAATTTTAGCCTCAGAAACACCTAAAGCAAATGGTAAACACAACATAACTCCCATCAAGATAATCATAAAACCTCACATTAAAGGAATATTTGTCTCAGTTTCTTTTACCCAATATACATCACATCTGGCTTTCAACAAAAACATACAAGACATACTGAAAGGCAAAACACACAGTCTGAAGTGATAGAACACGTACCAGAACAAGACTCATATATGACAGGGTTGTTGGAATGATCAGACTAGGAATAAAACTACTATGGCTAGTATGCTAAGGGCTCTAGTGGAAAAAGTAGACAACATGCAAGACCAGATGGGTAAATTAAGCAGATATATGAAAACTCAAAGAAAGAATTAAAAAGAGATGCTAGAAATGAAAAACACACTGTAATAAAAATCACAAATGCCTTTGATGGGCTCACTGTTAGACTGGACATGGCTGAGGAAAGAATCAGTGAACCTGAAGAGATGTCAACAGAAACTTCCAAAATAGAGAAAAAACTGAAAAAGACAGAACAGAGTATCCAAGAACTATGGGACAATTACAAAAGATGTAACAGATTTGTAATTGGGAATACCAGAAGGAGGAGAAAGAAAGGAAATAATAATGGCTGAGAATTTTCCAAAATTAAAGACAGATATCAAATCACAGATCCAGGAAGTGCATAGAACACCAGCTGGATAATTGCTAAAAAATCAACAGCTAAGCATATCATATTCAAACTTCAGGAAATCAAAGACAAGAGAAAATCTTTAAAAAGAGGAGAAAACATAATTTACCTATAAAGGAATATGGAGAAGAATTATTTCAGGCTTCTCTTTAAGTATGCAAGCAAAAAGAGAGTGGAATGAAATACTAAAGTGCTGAAATAAAAAAGCCCACCAAGGTAGAATCTTACACCCAGCTAAATTAACCTTCAAAAGTGAAGAAGAAATAAAGCCTTTTCCAGAAAGATAAAAAGTGAGGATATTTATTGCCAAAAGACTCGCTTTGCAAGAAATCTTAAAAGAAGTTCTTTAGAAAGGAAGAAAACATATACTTAAAAATCAGATCTAAATAAAGAATGAGCATCAGAAAAGGAATAAATGAAGGTAATGTAAAATATATTTCTTATTCTTAAAATTGAATTAACGAATAAGTCTGTTCAAAGCAAAAATGGATTGGGCAAGTATATACAGCTTATGATACATGAAATGATTGACAGCTATGTTTTAAAGGATAGGAGGAAAGAATTGAGAATAGCATATTATCATATACTTGCACTACATATGAAATAATTTATTTCATTTGAATATGGACTCCCAACTCATTATTATGGTTGGGCGACCTCAACACACCACTATCAGTAATGGACAAATCCAGCAGCCAGAAAATCAGCACAGAAACAGTTGAACTGAAAAGCACCACTAAATGAATCTAATTGACATTTATGAAAATTTATCCAATGAGAGGAGGATACACATCTTCTTGAGGTCATATGCATAGAACATTCACTAGTATTGATCATTTCTGAGCTATATAACATATCTTAACAAATTTAAAAGAATAGAAATCATACCATAGTGTTCTATGACCATATTAGATATGAAAAACTAGATAGTAAAAACAGAAAGATGGCTTAAATACCCCCCAAATACTTGACAATTAAACACACTTCTAAATAACACACGAGTCATGTAAGTCTCAACAGAAAAAAAGTACTCTGAACTAAAAATAAAACTTCTAAAAATTTATGGGATGCAGCAAAATCAGTTCTTAGAGGGAAATCTATAGCTGGAATGCATATATTGGGGGAGGGGGGAGATCTAAGATCAATAATCAAAGCAACCAGCAAGGAAAATTGGAAAAGCAAGAGCTAATTAAATCTAAAGCAAGCAGAAAAAAAAATTAGAAAAGAAACCAATAAAACTGAAAACAGGAAATTGATAAAGAAAATCAATGAAAATTTGGTTCCTTTATAAAAATGAGTAAAATTGATAAACCTCTAACCAGGCTAGAAAAAAAGACTGAAGACATCAGAAAGGAAAGCAGGACTGTCACTCCTGATACCACTGGCACTAAAAGGTCAGAAAAATGGAAGAGTATATGGTCCCTGACTTCATTCACCAATACATAAAGGCCAACTGGCAACCATCCATAGACATCTATTCACAACCTTTGTGAAAATCCTGGAATCTGAGGTAAGGCTGAAGCACTCCCTTGGATACAGAGATCAAGAAAGACTGTATTAGAAGAGTAAGAGGAACAGTTTCACTTTGATTATAGTGCTCCTCCCCCAGGCTGGCACAGTTCCACACTGAGAGGGCCCATCTGGGCCTTTGGTTTCCACTTCTTCAGTGGAAAAAAGAGCCCAAGATGGACATCTACTTTCCCAAACATTGACGGATGATTCCCAAAAGGCCCACCAGCATCTGGCTTCAAAGGAATCACTTGGGGAGTAAGTGGGAGCTGGATAATGGGGGATTAGACACACAGTGGAGGACAGAGTTTAAGCAGCTGGTGGATGGATCTTGGAAAACTGTATTCCTGCTGGTAATGGTAGCATTCAACAGACTCTAGCTAGTGGCACTGCCCATTTGCATAGCTGTTCTGGTGTGCCCGTATGGCCAGAGAGATTGTTCAACAATTCTCCCTGGTTTGGCTCCCTGGTAAATGGATCATACCACCTGTGGAGTCCTTTTGGCAGCACTGCGGAAACAGGGAGGCAAGTCAATAGCCCTGCCCAACCTCTGAACTTAGCCTTAGCCCTATCTAACAAGGAAGGCTGGCCAGAGACCCCAGGAAGTCACACAACAAATGCTACAGCCCTTACTATGGGAAGAAAGGGCCAAGCCAGCAGTCGTGCCCAACTTCTGAGCAAACCTTCCAGCCCTGCTCAAGTAGGTAGCCTGAATCGGGAGATAGCCCTGGGAAGTCTTGGAGCCCAGCTTATAGCCAGACCCAATTGCTGAGCAAAGCCTGCAGTCTTACCCAGGCAGAGAGACTAGCCAGTGATCCTACCCAATTGTGACCATCCTGTGATAGGTCCCACCAGATAGCAATACCACATGATTGTAGAGAACACTGTCCATCCCCACCCAACTGCCACAGTATTTCTGGAGGTCCTGCCAGACCAGAGTCCTGCAACCTCATCCAACAGAAGAGCATAGCCAGTGGCCTATCCTATCCAATGGTGGAACCCAGCCTGAGGCACCACCTGATCATGGGTCATAGCCTGAAGCACTCTATTGTGAAGCCCTGCCTCTGGTCCTGATTGAATAGAATCTAGCCTGTGGCACCATCTGGATGTGGAGCACAGACCGAGGCCCATGACCAGGAGTTATTAAAGAGCCCAGCCTGCAGCCCTGTCCAGTCACAGAGTTCAGCTAGTAGTGCCACGCTACTAGGAGGCACAGTCTGCTTCCCTGTCCAAACACAGGTGATTGCAGACTCTAGCTAGTGGCCTTACCTGACCACAGAGCACAGTTTCACGTGACCATAGAGCATGAACAGTGGCTCTAACTGAATGTGGAGCACAGCCAGCATGTCCATTCAGTCAGAGCCCAGCCAGTGACTCCCCTTCATTGAAATCAGAGAGCCTGGGTAGCAGCCTCACCCAACTCGACCCCAATATCAATCCTGGCCTTCTTGTGGATGTTATCAGATGACCTATCCAGAATATCATGCTGAGTTGAGTGGTGAAGGTCTTTCCATGCAAAAGCAAACCCATAAAGTCTGGAAGAAGAAACTGCTTCCTCAAATGTGCAGATAGCAACACAAGGCACAAGGGTCACCAAGAATTAGGTACCTGTGACACCATCAAAGAAATATAATAAAGCTCCAATAACTTACCCTAAAACAAATTATTAATTGTCTAACAAAGAATTCAGAATAATCTTAAAGAAATTCAGTTAACTATAGGAACATATAGATAGACAAAATTAGAAAAACAAAGCAATAATGAAATAGAAAGTTCAACAAAGAAATAGAAACCATAAAAAAGAAAGAAAACAGAAATCCTAGAAGTGAAGAATTCAACACAGAGTTTCATTAGAATACTTGAGCAAGAAAAAAAAATCAGTGAACTTGGAGCCAGATCACTTGAAATGATACAGTTGGAGGAACAAAAAGAAAAAGGAGAAGAAAAAGTGAAGAAGCCCTACTAGACTTATAGAATAACATTAACAGAAGCAATATATGCATTATGGGACTCCTAGGAGAAGAGAGAGAGAGAGAGAGAGAGAGAGAATGAATTATGGGAATCCTAGGAGAAGAAAGAGAGAGAGAGAGATAAAGTCTCTCCAAAGAAATAATGGCTGTAAATCCCCAAACATAGGGAAAAGAAATGGACAGCTAGATTCATGAGATCCAAAAGTCACCAAATAGGTTAAACCAAAAAAGGCTTTAATGAGACACATAATTAAACTGCCAAAACTAAAGACAAAGAACTTTTTAAAGTTGAAATATAGTTGATACACAATGTTACTTTAGTTTCAAGTGTAAATCATAGTGATCCAACACCTTTATCTGTTATGCTATGTTCAAGACAAGATGAAGAGTTTTGAAAGAAGCTAGAGAAGAGTGATTTTTCACATACAAGGGATCCTCCATAAGTGGATTTATCAGCAGAAACCCTGACAGACCAAGAGAGAGTGAGAGGTTATATTCAAAACAAGAATAGGCTATACCCAAAATAAGATAGAAAAAAACTATCAAGCAATAGTACTATTCCCAACAAAGTTGTTCTTCAGAAATGAAGGAGAGATAAAGACTTTTCCAAACAACAAAGGCTGGGGGAGTTCATTACCATTAGACCAGCCTAACAAAAAATCCAAAGGGAATTTTTCAAGCTGAAATGAAAGAACTCTAATTAAAAATGTCAAAATAGGGGCGCCTGGGTGGCTCAGTGGGTTGAAGCCTCTGCCTTTGGCTCAGGTCATGATCCTACGCTCCTGGGATCGATCCCCGCATCGGGCTCTCTGCTTACCAGGAAACCTGCTTCCTCCTCTCTCTCTCTCTGCCTGCCTCTCTGTCTACTTGTGAATCTCTGTCAAATAAATAAATAAAATCTTTTAAAAAATGTCAAAATATAGGAATGTTTAAAACTCAATGGTAATGGTAAATATATAGTCAAAGTCAGACTCTAATATTGTAATGGTGGTGAATAAATAGCTTTCAACTCTAGTTTAAAAGTTTAAAAAGTACAAAAAGAATTATTATTATAATAATTTATTATTGGATAAATAGATAAAAGATGTAAATTGTCACATCAATAACCTAAAATGTAAAGGGTGGAGAAATGAAAGTATAGTTTCTGTATGCTACCACAGAGAAGTTGTTACAGCTTAAAATGGGACATTGTAACTATAAGATATTTTATATAAAGCCTAATTGTAACTGCAAAGGAAAAACCTGCAGCAGATACACAAAAATTAAGATAAATAAGTCAAAGCATACCACCACAAAAATCATCAAATCACAAAGGAAGAAAGCAAGGGAAGAAAAAAGGAACAAAGGAACTACAGAACAGTTGGAAAACAATTGACAAAATGGCAATAGTAAGCCTTTATCAACAATTGCTTTATTTTTAAATGGATTAAATTATCCAATCAAGAGACACAGAATGGATAATAAAGCAAGATGCAATAGTATAATGCTTATAAGAGACTCACTTTAGCTTTAGGTTCACATACAGGCTGTTAGTAAAAGGATGACAAAAGATATTCTAAGCAAATAGCAACCAGAAGAGAGGAGAGATAGTTAGACTTTTATCAGATAAAATAGACTTTAAGCTAAAAATGGTCAGAAGTAACAAAGAAGATCCTTTCATAATACTGGAGTCAATTCATCAATAAGAGAACAATTATAAATATTTATGCACTCAACACTGGAACAGCTAAGTATGTAAAGCAAATACTGAACTACCATGTACTCCAGCAATTCTACTTCTGGGTATTTATGCAGAGAAAATAAAAATACTAACTCAAAAAGATATATGTACCTCTTTGTTCATTGCAGCCTTATTTACAATAGCCAGGATATAGAAACAACCTAAGTGTCCACAGATAGATGCATTGGCAAGAAAAATTTGCAGAGTGTGTCTATCTATCTATCTATCTAGGCATTATGCTAAGTAAAATTAATCAAAGAAAAACTTCATATGATCTCACTTATGTGTGGAATCCAAAACAAACAAACAAACAAAATGCCCAGCTCATAGATATAAGGAACAGATCAGTGGTTGCCAGAGGCAGGGGTTGGGAGCTGGACAAAAATGAGTGGAGGGTAGTATAGACATTTTAACAATGTTTATTCTTCCGATCCAAGAACATGGAATGGTCTTCCATCTTTTTATGTCTTCTTCAATTTCTTTCATGAGTGTTCTGTAGTTCCTCGAGTACAGATCCTTTACCTCTTTGGTTAGGTTTATTCCCAGGTATCTTATGGTTCTTGGTGCTACAGTAAATGGAATCGATTCTCTAATTTCCCTTTCTGTATTTTCATTGTTAGTGTATAAGAAAGCCACTGATTTCTGTACATTGACTTTGTATCC
>PISX010006159.1:0-84431 GCA_004024625.1 Mellivora capensis
CAGACTTCATCCTGGACCATCTGTCCTCCTCCTCCTTGATATCTATCCTCCTCATCTCCTTAGCTCCTGCCCTCCCCCCATCACTAGAGGTATCCCTCAGAAGCAACACTTCTCTTCAAACACTCAACTCCCCAACTATGAGTCCAGTCCACCCTTGGCCATAATTTCCAAGTCTAGGAATTCAGTTCTGCCTTGGGGATCCCTCATATGTGGAGGCCCACAGCCAGGCTCAGCTCAATCCGCCTTGGCCCCTGGATGACCGATAACCCCAGTCAGAACTTGCAACTTCTAGGTCCAGATATGTCTTCCTTCCTCGCTGGGCCACACAGCAGTGGGGTGAAAGTGCGGTCTAAATCATGCTTTAATTCTGATTTATTCTGTGAAGCCATTAGATAATCTGGTGGGGAACAAATCTTTCCACTTGATTGTTTCACAGAAATAACTGGTCACTTGCATCATATGTCACACATCGTAAAAAACTGGCCAAAAACATTGGCCTAAACAAACACTGGCAGTGCTTCTCTTTAGATGTAGTTTCTGATGAAGGCCAAATTAAAAAAAAAAAAAATGTTTAAGAGAATGAGCCTTTCTGGTGTTGCTATTCTATGGGATTTTCTGATTTATACTGGTCAGAAGATCTCCATAGTTTCATCATGTACACATACCTTCTGAGAACAATTTTATAAAATATATTTATTTTTCACTTTACACAAAGGGGACTCTTTCCAAACTTCCCAGGCAATGTTTTTGTAAATTGAACTCCATTGTAAATGTTCCAAAGAACAGGTATTTAAAGGAGCTCTTTATCAAAGTTTATTACACTATTCCCTCTACTTTTGTGTATGTTTGAAATTTTCTACAGTAAGATTAAAAAGGAAGGAAGAGGGAGAGAGGGAAGGAGTGGTGAGTCTTAAGGGAGTCTATAGTAGAGTAAAAGTTCTTTAGGGAAGGTAATATAAGTGACACCCTCCCCTTGAAAACAAATCTGTGTCTGTTATTTCTACATACGTATGTATTTCCATGTGTGGACTAGGAGTGTGTATTTTCAGGTTGTATATGTGTGCATGTAAACATGCATGATACATGTGTGTGGTGTATATGTGAACATATATGAAACTTGCATGTCACATATGTGTTTTATAAATTCCAGTGTTTTCTCTAGACTGGCATTCTAAAAACTTAAAACAATTCTTGGGGTGCCTGGGTGGCTCAGTGGGTTAAGTCTCTGCCTTCGGCTCAGGTCATGATCTCAGGGTCCTGGGATCAAGCTCCATATCGGGCTCTCTGCTCAGCGGGGAGCCTGCTTCCTTCTCTCTCTGCCTGCCTCTCTGCCTACTTGTGATCTCTCTCTCTGTCAAATAAATAAATAAAATTTTAAAAGATAAAAACTTAAAACAATTCTTATAAAGCACTGGTTTCCTTCAGTCTTCACTTCTCCCTCTTTGGGCCTCACTGTTGGGCACATAAGAGGTTCACATCCACCTTCCCTTACAAAAGTCCCACTCGCTTTATATCTCCATGTGTGTGCTTCGCAATGTAGTCTCTCTCTGGGTGGACACAGCGACATTCCATGCAGCCTGAGATCACTTCTTCCGCCTGCCCTTTCTCTGCCTTGGTGGCCCTGTGGACCCCTAGTCCCACTCTGGTCCGTGACTCAGAGTTAACCAGTTCTTCCTCATTGCCCCATGCACTGAGGTGAATTCCGAAAGGCACTGCTTTGCAGACCGAAGCGCTTATGAGGCACGCCACCAGCATGGATTCCATAGGATTGGAGAGACAAGAAGTGGGGAACCTAAGCGTGAACACTGTCGGCCCCAGAAGTTGGAGCCTGCACAGCGTCAACAACAAGGGGAAGGTGGCGCCATGGGGAGCCACTAAGACACCCTGAAGAAGCAAGATGGTGTCTCACACTTGTGGTTTTATTTCCATTTGCTTCTTCCGCTCTGATGCACGTAGCCTGGTAGGCACGTAAAACCCAGTTGTCAAGATTCAACAGCAGGGTGACATGATGCCCAGCTCCTTGCCCAGATTCTCTTAGAATTCTTTCAATCAAGAACATGAACTAAAAGACCCAAGCGGGATGCTTAATCTCTCACCCCTAACCATATTTTCCCCAGAATACACTTCAGTCAAAGAGAATCCAGGCCTCTTCAGCTCCTTGTAGGATCACCCAAGGCATAAAAGCTAAGGACAATTTCCCAAAGGGAAGAGCCATATTATACAAACCTGCCACAGTTTCGTTTTCTTACAGACACTTCCTTCCCACTGGAGAAACCATGACCATTGTCACCCCACCCCCTCCACACACACACATTTTAAAGTACTAAAAGAATAAAGGAATTTCTTCAAATCAGCCAACAAATGTCCATAGAATACTCTCTAGCAAAAATCTTTGGGCAGAAAATGACATAACTGTTAATTTTGCCTTTGTAAGCTATGGGATAGTCATTTTTATAGATAAATATGTAACAGAATACAGTCCATGAAGGGTCAGGCCTGGCTGAAAACCAATGCTTCCGTTAATAAAAACATATGAGAGATACCGACAGGAATGGTTTTCTTTAAAGTGAAACAAGCACAAAATGGAAATGGTATAGAAATTCTCAGCCCTTTCTCTTCTAGCTTTTTATTTACTTCTCACCCAAGAAGATGTCTTGAATTAATGCATCCTACCAGCCAATGGTAGGTTGTACTTCTTCAAAATTTCCATAATAATACCACCTACTCCCATGTGCCTCTCAGCCCTTCTATTGGGTTGCGGAAGTCTGTGGTCCCTCCTCTTGAATCTGGGAGCATCTGTGACTCTGGAGGAAGAAATGCTCTGTGACGTCCCAGGTGAGATCAAAAAAACACCTGGCTCTATTGGTATGCTCACTCTTGAAACAGAGTCACCATCCTGTGAGGAAGCCCAGGCCACGTGGGTGTCCCAGCCAACAGCAACGACACCACACAGACATGCAGCGAGGAAGCCTTTGGGAGGACTCCAGCTCTACCATCATCTGATTACAACCACGTGGGAGATCCTGAACATAAGTCCCTGGCTGAGCCCAGCTAACCTCCAGTGGCATAAGAAATAATAATGAAATAATGATGGTCATCATAAGTCACTACATTTTGGGGATCGTTCATTGTGCAGCGAAAGGGAACTGAAACGTATCCATCATAAAGCATCCACCATGCCCATCAGAATAGCCCACATACGATGATGGAAGGAGATTTTAATATCCTGATATTAAAAGGAAAATCAATTTCAGCAGAACCATCCAGATGGACCAGTTGTCCATCCAAGGACACTCTTTACGTACACCTTCAGAGTGGCCACACACACATCTTCTCTTTTGATCTTGAAACCCTCTAACAAGCTGAGTACGTAAGAGTTTATAGAGTCCAGAGCCAGACATGCCGTCAACTGAAGTTAACTGGAATGGCACATTCTGTCCATGTGACCTTGGGCAAGTTGCTCCAATCCTGTTTTCTTGTGTAAAATAAAGAGAGCATCTTGTCTCAGATGGTTCCTGTCCAGGTCAAATGAGCTGATGTGCAGAGCATGGTGCCTGGGCCCAGAATAAGTATCCGATAGATGTGAGGTCCCAGGAGGGCAGTGCTGGATGATGGTGTTATCATTAGTATTTCCTCAAAACCAGCCTGGAAATATATTTCACATCATGTATCTTTCTAAAGCGAATCAGAGGTAGGACTTATTATTATGTGTAATTAAAACAACCAGTTCAGCAAAGATGCTTGTCTTGTCCCAGAGCACATGGCCTTAGGGTGGAAGGAGTGGAAATTGGACAGGTATTTAAGCCCTGACCTGTCGCCTCCTTCACGTCTCCCTCTATCACAGCAACTTCTACCAAGTGGGTTTCCAGCCTGTGATGAAGCACTTGCAGTGATGGGGAACCCACCACCCACCGAGGCAGCCCTAATAGTCCATTTTCCATCACGTCGGTCTGTAGCCTGTTTATCCTTCCAGTGAGCTGGAATCCGTCTCCATGTAATGCCCATCCGCTGGTCTCTATATCTGCCCTGCAGGGCCACCAGAAAATAAATCTGCTCTCTTTCACGTAACAGCCCTTGAATTTTTAAAGACCCAATCATGGAACCCCCCACCAAGTCCTCTCTGCTCCAGACCCAGCATCCCCAGGTTCCTTAGCCATTCCTCCTCCAGCAGTCATTGTGAATCCCCTTCCCACCGGGGCTTCTTTCTCCACCTCAGGCTTGACAAGAGGCATATACTATTGATGACCAGAGAAGCTTTCATCCTGCCCCCAGAGGCTTGTAATACATTTATGCTTTCTCAGGATGACACATACTCCGGGAGTACTAAGAATTGCTGTCAATCTCTCAGGCATCGTGAAGGGCTCTGGCATTTTACCATATAATCATTTCTTTTCTCCCAAGGGGCTGCCTGCTTGAGGAAACTGTCATAGTCTCCAGCCAAGGGGAGCCAAAGTGTCCTGAGACAGGGAAGCATGCCTCTGTCAGGGGGCTCCTTCCAAACACTCTTCCGAAGCTTGTGGTCAAGGAGCTGAAATAACCTGCAGTCACAGGACTGGCCTCATCCCAGCTCCCCCAGGCTAGATTAGGCTTAGAGGAACGGGAGGCATTTTTGTCAGGATAGAAGAGGTTATACCATGGTAGCAAAGAGCCCTAAAATCTCTGTGGCTTAGCAATAAAAACTCATTTCTTATTCATGCAAATTCCACTATGGATCTGGCAATTCCCCAGAGCAGTTTCCTTTCCAGCGGTGACTCACAGATGCAGGGGACTTGCCTCTTATAGCTACACCAGGAATACATGGTTTTCAAGACACTGTGGCAAGGGATGAGCCAGCTCTTGGTTCATCCTGGAATCATCATAGATAACTTCCGCTCATAGGTCATTGGCCAGAACTAATCACGTGGCCCCACCTAACTTCTACTTACATGTCATTGGCCAGAGCCAGTCTCAGCCTCACCTAACTTCCGCTTATAGGTCAGTGGCCAGAACTAGTCACACACCCCCTCTAACTTCTGCATATTGGTCATTGACCAGACCCAGTCACATGGCCCCACCTAACTTCCACTTATAGGTCATTAGCCAGAATCGGCCACATGCCCCCTCTAACTTCTGCATATAGGTCATTGGCTAGAACTAGACACAAGGCCCCACCTAACCACAAGGGAACTGGGACATATGCGTGAGCTTGTGGGCATTTAAGGAGAGTAAAGGTTCAGCCACACAACCTCGTGGCCCTTTGACCCACAAACACCTCTTCCCACCTCCCCTAGGTGAATCGCTGGGACACCATGCTTCCCATATCCCCTCCTGATGACTCATAGGTTCCTCAGCAGCCATGCTGTTTGATGGCTGCTGTCACCAATGTCACCCTCTGAGCCCCTCCATGGTGATCCTAATCAGCAGCTGCAGACAACTCCCTCCATCCCTCTCTGGTGCCATTGACTTCATTGAGACCCAGATCATTTCTTTTCTGAATGTGGCTACAGTACCAACAGAATAGATCCAGTTTCCTTAGAACTGCATGAAAAACCTCTCAGAGTGTGGTCCCAAAGACCCTTCCAGCCTCCTCCCCAACGTCCCCACCCCTGTGTTCCTGTGCTCAAGCCTCCCCAGACTCCCACCCACTCCTCAAGGTGCCGTGAGTGCTCCTTCCAATCTGCATCAGTTGTAAAAACTCCCCGACAACTTCTCCAGTTCTCTTCAATGAGCTAAGTGGCCTCTGCTCTGGGTTCCAGATATCCCAGTAATGTGCCCCAACTGTACTTCTCTGTTGGCCTGTCCGTCTCTTCCGATGTGAATTTCTCATGGACAGTGGCCATGCCTCATCTCTGTATCTCCAGTGGATAGAATAATTCCTGCTCCAGAGTATGTATCAATCAGTGTTGAATAAACCCACGCTACAAATTACCCGTTCCATCTTGGGCTGCTGAGAAAGACGAAAGTTCTCCATTCACTGCTATGTTTTTATTCCAAAATAGTAAGAGAAATAGGATATAGATAAAATAATAACAATGTAGCCTGGCCTAGGGGTTTGAAGGAGACCATTAAACTCCCTAGAATTTTCCTAGCATCCCAAAGACCAGAAGCTACAGGGGTACCACTTGGAATTTCTGGATCATTTCTAAAGTGGCCTCTCTACCCCGTTTGGAAAATCCTGTGGGATGGACTGAAAATAAATGGCTGTTGGATTAACCCAGGATTGAGCTATTCCAATGCATTTCCCCTCCCGAACAGAGAGATTGCATGCTCTGAAATGAAAGGAAAGCCCTGCTTATTCAGAGGAGAAATAGGGAGACTTAAAAACTCTCCAGAAAGCCTTCAGCACTGTAACTAAATGTTAATGTTTAAAGAGATACCAATATTTCAGGAAGCCATTGGTAGTGCCACACGAAAGCTCATTCTAGTTTTAAAGAGAAATATTTGACTTGGAGGAACAGACCCCATGCTGGCTCCAAGATAAACTTTCCTAGCTCTCTCAGGCCAACGTTAATGCTAAAAGCAGCTCCATGGGAGTAAAAGTTCATTTCTGAGAGCCAAGCAGTGAATTATGCTACAGGCTGAGCTGAGCGGTTGGTCTTGTGCTGATGAAGGCAGGAGCCTGAATAGGACACACAAGTGGGGGGGTGGGGACGGAGCCAGGGACATCCAAGGGGGATTATCGCAGACGGTCAGACTAATTAAAATCGAAAGAAGTCACCAGAGAGCAGAGCTCCCCCACACACCATATTCAAATGCTCTGACACATGCAGGGGTTGATAAGAAAGAAAGGGTTGAATTGCCACTTTCGTCTGCCTGAAAGGACAACAGTCAACCAAATATGACTTTTTAGTATTGGTTTAAGCCCAGGTGGGGAGGGAAGAATTGAAACAGCTGCCAATTCCGAATTATGCAGCTGAATCAGAGATGGGGAGAGTGAGGAGAGGGGAAGTCCGATCGTTTCTCTGGTTACTAATCTAACACACAGACGGTGCATACCGCTATGGGCACTCATAGCACTGGGTGCAAGGGATAAACAAACAAGGAAAGTTCTTTGCCCTCAAAGAGCTCACTGTTGATAAACATTTAGGTATGATGTATGATGTATGATGCAGAGGGATTGATGCTCTAATAGAGTTATGTAAAGACTGCAAGGAGGAGTGCCTGGGTGGCTCAGTCTGTTGGACATCTGACTTCAGCTCAGGTCATGATCTCCAGGTCCTGGGATTGAGCCCCACATCAGGCTCCCTGCTCAACCATGAGTCTGTTTCTCCCTTTCCCTCTGCCCCTCCCCCAGCTTGTGTGTGTTCGCTCTCTTTCTCTCTCTGTCTCTCAATCTCTCACATAAATAAAATCCTGTAAAAAATATATAAAGATTGCAAGGAGCAATTTAGGGAGAGTCTAACTGCCCAAGTAATGTCAGAGCTGACTCCATAAAGGAGGTAACACATAGTGAGCCCTTAGGCATAAGTAAGGATTCTCCAGTTGGTAAATGCAAGAAAGGCAAGTGAAACAAAGACCACAGCACCTACTGAGATCAGGAGGCTTACAATCATGATCTTTGGAGTGGCTGAAAAGTATAGAATGGGTGGGTCATGGAGTCCATGGCAAGGAAGGCTGGCAGTGGGATTGATAAGGCTGGTGGGCATCAGACCCTAAAGGACTTTGAAGGATGCCACACAAAAGCATTTAGAATTCATCTTGTAGGCAATGGGGAGCTGCTGAAGATTTGTGAAGGTGACATGATCCCCGATGTATTTGAGAAAGACCACCTGGCCACTGACAGAAGATAGAAAGTCATCTAGGGAAGGATCTCTTTTCACGGGTGCTAACAGCAAATGCCCGAAGAGGTCGGTGTGGCAGCACTTTCTCCCTGTCCTCTCTTTTCCTGCTCAGCCTCCCGGTAGAGGTACCATGGAGCAAGAAGTTCCTGAGAACCTACTGTGTGATTCCCGTGCTGTCTGTTCTCCAAGCCCCAGATTGCACTGATGCCAGCTCCTCCTGGCTCATGCTGGCGCCTGCGAGCCGGCTATGCCCATCTCTTTCTGGCCCCAGTGACATCCCATTGGTAGCTTGAAATTGGCCATGGCCGGAGGCTTTTTACACCTCAGAAATCTGTAAATGCTAGAAACTGGGACTTTTCTCTTTTCCAGAGAGCCACTTATGAAACATTTTACCAGCACACCACTTGAAAAGATCCAGTCCCAGCCTTCCATGAGAGCAACAGCTGCTCAAAGAGAACAAATCGACACATCTGAAATGACACAAGAATAATTCCGTCCGGAATTTAGCACCTGCTGAAGGAGGAGTCATGGGGCAGTGGGGAGGGGTGGGGGAGGGAGAGATAAGAAATAAAAAGCCCTTGAGAGCCACAGCCAAGTTCTCCTCATCTCAGACTCTGTCGCAGTCACCCAAGCTGGAGGCTAATCAGTTAGGTCCCATCCGGAGGGGATTCCATCCTACACGGCACCAGGACAAGCGATTTCCAACTGTAGTTCTCAGAGGTGACAGAAGACCTCAGACCAAGCACACTGTGAGAGGACTGCAGACTTAAAAAGAGCCTCAGGGAGAGACACCAGCCCAAACTCCACTTTATTCATCCATAAAATGAGGCCCCTACTTGTAGTGACTTAACTAAAACCTCACAACTATGAACAGCAAAGTAGGACCGTGATTACAGCTCTCCCCTCGCCTCAGCACACACACCAGTGCCCACACTGTGTTTACGTTTATAACCGCATGTCCCATGGGGGCAGCCTGCCCTTTCTTTGAACACATGAACACATGTGTTCACCTCCATGAACACATTTGTGTACAGTGTTGTCCAAGACTGACATAGTCTTCCTGTCCTCAGTGCTCTTGGGAATGCCTGGTATCCAGGAAAGGCAGGCCAAATGCCCAAAATGCGAACCGGAAGGAAATTTAACCAATAACATATAAAATCATCAGATTGGGAAATATACAAACAGACTAACTTCTGAGGCTCCGTATGAGGAATCTGGCCGTGGGTCCTGGGCTGGGCTTCTAGGGCCTGGGACAAGGTCCAGATTGGCTACTGAGGAGCCGTTTATGAAAAAAAGTACCTCTGAAGGTCAGCACACAGGGATGATGGCAGAATCAAGAACCCAGCAGGTGGTCCAAAGGTCACATCAGCCAAAAAGGAGGAATCCAGAACAAGGCAGTTGGGTATAGAGAAGGGCCAGAGGGTCTAGAATAGGGAGTAGGTTGGGAAGAGGGACAGCCTTGAGTGTCCCTAGGGCCTATGTCTCAGCCACTGATACCTTCATGAAGTACACAGAGCTTAATCTGTGGCTACTCTGAACCTGCCCTGAAACATTTTCTTAAAAAGATTTTGGGGCTAAAATAGAATTGCCAACTTCTTCCTTTGCCAAAGCAAGAACGGCAATACCAACAAATATGCTAGCACCGGTTCACAAAATAATATTTAAACCCACCAAATGTAGAAAGAACAAAGTCCCAGAATAAAGGACATTCATTTAAGTTGACTACACATAGTTTCATGAAAAAAACCCAAGACATACTACCTGAGCCATTACTTTTGTCACTGCACCATGGACTGCTGGACTAGACCAGGAAGGAGGAAATGCCAAACCATTCAGGACATATTTCGTTCCTGTATGTGCATGTCCTTCACCTCACTTATGACAGATGAGGAGGAGATGCGTTCTCTTGGGCCATGTTCTCAAGCACCGAGTTGTAAGCATCATTGCTAGTCCTTTCAGAATTCTTTAGGCCTCTTCCATTGTCAGTACCTTGAGCCTGGTTCCCAGAATTACTGGGGCACCTGCAACTTACACTTTATAGCCTAATAAAAGAAGGAAGAAACCCCAATCCCTCTGCCTCATGTAAAACCACCTTTGATCCTGTTAACCAACTGTTAGAAATTATAAAGAAAAATAAACTAAATCAGAAGTTGGCAGAAGGAAAGAAATAACAAAGATCAGGGCAGAAACAAATGAAATAGAGAACATATTGAAATATGAAACAAATGAAATAGATGCCTGGGTGGCTCAGTCAATTAAGCATCTGCCTTCAGCTCGGGTCATGATCCCAGGATCATAGGATCAAGTCTCACATTGGGCTCCTGGCTCAAAGGGGAGCCTGCTTCTCCCTCTGCCTGCTGCTCTCTCTGCTTGTGTGCACACTCTCTCTCTCTGACAAATAAATAAAATCTTTATTTTTTAAAAGATTTTATTTTTTTAATTTCAGAGAGAGAGGGTACACAAGAGATGGGGAGGGTAAGAGAGAAAAGGACAAGCAGACTCCATACTGAGCAGGGAGCCCAATATGGGACTCAATCCTAGAACCCCAGGATCATGACCTGAGCTAAAGGCAGACACTGAACTGACTGAGCCACCCAGGGTCTTGGGACAGTTTACTTTTCAGAAAAGACCAACAAAATCAACAGAACTTTAACTAGTCTAAGAAGAAAAAGAGAGAAAGAGAGGAGCAAGATGGCAGAGGAGTAGGAGACCTAAATTTCATCTGCTCCCAGGCATTCAGCTAGATAGTTATAAACCATTCTGAACACCTACAAACTCAATAGGGGATCGAAGAGAAGAATAACAGCAATTCTAGGAACGGAAAAGTGACCACTCTCTGGAAGGTAGGATGTGGGAGAAGTGAATCCAAAGCAATGGGAAGACTGACCGCGGAGGAGGGGCTGACTCCCAGCAAGCAGAAGAGTAGCAGAGCACAAAATCAGAACTTTTAGAAGTCTTCTCCATGGACTGACATTGCTCCAAAAGGCTAACTTGGGGGGTGGAGCCCTCACGGGCACAGTGTGGTCTCAGGACCCACAGGGTTGCAGAAAGATGGGGGGTGCCAGAGTGTGGCAGAGCTTCCAGGTATCGGAGCAGGGAAGCCAGCTGCAGAGACAGAGCCAAAGAGAGGGCTCTCAGCTCGGGGTTACCTTAAACCATGATCCAAGCCGCAGTTGGGCCGCTGCTCTGAATGTGTTACCCTGAATGTTACCCTGAATGTAAATGGGCTAAATTCCCCAGTCCAAAGACACAGGTATCAGAATGGATTAATAAAAACAAGACCCATCTATATGCTGTCTACAAGAAACTCATTTTAGACCCAAAGACGCCTCCAGATTTAAACTGAGGGGGTGAAAAACAATCTACCATGCTAATGGACACCAAAGGAAAGCTGGGATGGCAATCCTTATATCAGATCAATTAGATTCTAAGCCAAAGACTATCATAAGAGATGAGGAAGGACACTATATCATATCCAACAAAAAGATCTAACAATTTTAAATATCTGTGCCCCTAACATGGGACCAGCCAACTATATAAACCAATTAATAACAAAATCAAAGAAACACATAGACAATAATACTATAATAGTAGGGACTTTAACACTCCCCTCACTGAAATGGACAGATCATCTAAGCAAAAGAACAACAAGAAATAAAGGCTTTAAATGACACACTGGACCAGATGGACATCACAGATATATTCAGAACATTCTATCCCAAAGCAACAGAATACACGTTCTTCTCTAGTGTACACGGAACATTCTCCAGAATATCACATCCTGGGTCACAAATCAGGTCTCAACTGGTACCAAAAGATGGGGATCATTCCCTTCATATTTTCAGACCACAATGCTCTGAAGCTAGAAGTCAATCACAAGAGGAAAGTTGGAAAGAATTCAAATAAATGGAGGCTAAAGAGCATCCTATTAAAGAATGAATGGGTCAACCAGGAAATTAAAGAATTGGAAAAATTCATGGAAACAAATGGTAATGAAAACACAATGGTTCAAAATCTGTGGGACACAGCAAAGGCGGTCCTGAGAGGAAAGTATACAGCAATATACTTTCTTTGTGTCTCAAGCACACAGCCTAACCCTACACCTAAAGGAGCTGGAGAAAGGACAGCAAAGAAACCCTAAACCCAGCAGGAGATGAGAAATCATCAAGATTAGAGCAGAAATCAATGAAATAGAAACCAAAGGAACAGTAGAACAAATCAACGAAACAAGAGCTGGTTCTTTGAAAGAATTAATAAGATTGATAAACCCCTGGCCAGACTTATCAAAAAGAAAAGAGAAAGGAGCCAAATAAATAAAGTCATGAATGAAAGAGGAGAGATCACAACCAACACCAAAGAAATACAAACAATTACAAAAATATATTATGAGCAACTATAGGCCAGCAAGTTTGACAATCTGGAAGAAATGGATGCACTCCTAGAGACATATAAACTACCAAAACTGAGCCAGGAAGAAATAGAAAACCTGAACAGACCCATAACCAGTAAGGAGATTGAAGCAGTCATCAAAAATCTCCCAACAAACAAGAGCCCAGGGCCAGACGGCTTCCTAGGGAAATTCTACCAAACATTTTTTTTTAAAGATTTTATTTATTTATCTGAAAGACAGAGATCACAAGTAGGCAGAGAGGCAGGCAGAGAGAGAGGGAGGAAACAGGCTCCCCAATGAGCAGAGAGCCCGATGTGGGGCTCAATCCCAGGACCCTGAGATCATGACCTGAGCCAAAGGCAGAGGCTTTAACCCACTGAGCCACCTAGGCACCCCTCTACCAAACATTTAAAGAAGAATTAATACCTATTCTCCTGAAACTGTTCCAAGAAATAGAAATGGAAGGAAAACTTCCAAACTCATTTTATGAAGCAAGCATTACCTTGACCCCAAAATCAGACAAAGACCCCAACAAAAAGGAGAGTTATAGACCAATATCCTTGAAGAACACGGATGTGAAAATTCTCACCAAAGTACTAGCCAATAGGATCCAACAGTACATTAAAAGGATTATTCACCATGCCAAGCAGGATTTATTCCTGGGCTGCAAGCCTGGTTAAACATCACAAATCAATCAATGTGATAAATACATTAATAAAAGAAAGAACAGGAAATGTATGATACTCTCAATAGATGCTGAAAAAGCATTTGACAAAGTACAACATCCTTTCTTGATCAAAACTCTCCACAGTGTAGGGATAGAGGGTACATACCATCAGGGAAAGGTCCTTGACATTGGGCTTGGCAACATTTTTTGGGTAGGACCCCAAAAGCCCAAGCAAAAAAAGCAAAAATAAACGAGACTACATCCAATGAAAAAGCTTCTGCTCGGCAAAGAAAACAATCAACAAAATGAAAAGGAACCCACTGAATGGGAGAAAATATTTGCAAACCATATATCTGACGAGGGGTTAACATCCATAACAGATAAAGAGCCCAGACAGCTCAACAGCAAAAGCCAAACAATATGATTCAGAAATGGGCAGAGAAACTAGACAGTTTTTTAAAGAAAAATACAAATGGCCAACAGGTACATAAAGAAGAGGTTCAGTATCCCCGATTGTCAAGGAAATGCAAATCAAAACCACAATGAGAGATTGTGTCACAGCTGCTAGCACGGCTGTTCTCATGAGGACAGGAGTTAACTACTGTTGGCAAGGTTGTGGAGGAAAAAGAACCACTCATGCACTGTTGATGGGAATGTAACTATGGGGGGGCGGACAATATGCAGGTTCCTCAGAAAATTAAAACTGTGGCTATAATACAATACAGCAATGCCCCTCCTAGATATTTACCCAAAGGAATTAAAATTAGGATCTCGAAGAGTTATCGGCACTCCCATGTTCATTGCACCATTATTCACGATAACAAGCATATGGAAACAATCTCATGTGTCTATTTGTGGATGAAGGAAGAAAGAAAACGTTGAGATATATATGTGAATATAATCTCATATATATACCAAATATGTATATTAGAATATTATTCAAATAGCCATGAGAAAGTAATTCTGCCATTTGCGACAGCATGAATGGACTTTGAGGGCATCGTGCTAAGTGTCAGACAGAGAGAGACAAATCATATATGATCTCACTTGTATGTGAATTTAAAAAAAAAATACATAGAAACAGTAGAATGGTAGTTGCCAGGGGTAGGGAGTGAGGGAAATGGGGAAATGTCACTCAAAGGGTACACATTTCCAGTTATAAGGTGGATAAGTTCTGAGGACTGTAGTTAACAACACTGTATTATACACCGAAAATGGCTAAGAGAGCAGGTCTTAAATGTTCTCATCACAAAAGAGAAATGTTAACTATGTGAGAGGATGGGGTGTTAACTAACCCTACTAGTGTAATTACGCCACAGTCTGTAAGTGACCACGTGGTACGCTTTACACTCGCACATGTTACAGGTCAATTTTATCTCAATAAAGCTGGGGGGGAAACGGCCAGAGATTTCATAAATAGAAAGTTATTGGCTCTCTCTGTGCAGGTGGATATAGTAAATTCATAAAACATGACCTCTGGGCTCGAAAGGCTCCTTAAGTCTTCAGTTTGTACTGTGCCGGCGCTGGAGTTTAAAACTTGGACGGATGTTTGACGGCTCCCCAGCCCCAGAGAGAAGGTGGGGAGATGGCATCCTGGGGCTCGTGAACATATGGACCCGAACCAGGTGTGCTGTGGTTGGTAAGTCACAGAACCCTCAAATGTCATTTGGGAAAGTGCCTTTTTGGATCACCTAGCCCAGGGCTCACAAACTGGTTTCATCCCACTCATATACACCACCTGAGAAGAAGCCTGGGGTGAGAGGGGAGAAATGAAGCTGTGTCTGGACCCAAAGGGGAGGACTGCTGTGATGGAATCCTTACATCTACCATGAAGTCTGGAAACAGACACTCCCTTGTCACAATTGGGGAGACCGAGGCAGTGAAGTGATTTCTCCAGTATACCCCACACGGACCAGGGCTGGGCGCTGCTCTCCCACCCCTCAATCTTTTTCGTTGTTGTCTTGATAGACTAAGCTCACTCTCTTCCTGGCTCCCGTTTGCCTCCCAGATCACACACCTGAATCCTGTGTGACCCCCGCCAGCAATGCCCCTTCTCTCGTTTTTCCTTCCAGGCCTTTCTTCCTCCTTCTCTGAGAGGCTGGACATTCAGACAGTCTAGAGTACGGCCCCTGCTCCATGAGGCCCTCACTGGGAATTCTGTTTCTAGAACCTTCAGCCTGCCTTATTTGAGCCATTCTCTGGTCTGCAGGGTTTCGAAGCAACACACCTCGTCTCTCAATCTTGGGCCCCTGGGCCCTACCCAGACCGGTACTCACCACACTTGGCTTTACTAGAGTTTGACGTGTAGCTGTTCCTGGATGCACAAGCTCTGAAGTCCTTCAGAGAAAGGCCTGGGCCTTTCTATTCTGCACAGTGCATGACAGAAAGCACAAAGTAAATATTTGTGCACGGAGAAAATGAGAGGATGTAATTGAGTCTCCTGTCACTGCTTCGTGCCTCGGAGCTGCAAACCCAAAGTGCAAGTCTTCTGATTTGGAGGAGAAACGCAGATCCCCTCCCTTCTGCTCTAGAACACTAGCTCCCACCCACACTGTTTCCACGCCATTTGCCCCCCGAGTCTCAGCGCCCGCCTCACAGCCCTCCCTCAGTCCGCTTAGCCCGGCGGTTTTCCAGTTTTATCTTAGCAGCAGAACTCTGGGGTCAAATGAAATATTTTGCCAAACCCTGAAGATAAAACGGCAAAGAGCAGTGATGGGAGAGGGCCAAGCTTACACTCCCCCTTGCTATCAGCAGCCCCGGACCCACCCATACTGCACCCCCAGGGTCCCCCAGATCCCTAGAGTACAGTGGGCTTCACCCTAGCCTCCCATCTGGGCCTTCCTCTCCAACAGCTTTTCATTGAGCCCAGCCCCCACGCCGCGGCCAGCCCAATATTAATACGGGTCTGGTCTTGACATCCTTTCACTCTGTCACTCTCCGCTGCCATGAAGCCCAAACTCTTGCTGCTGGCTCCCACACACGGATGCAACTAGCCACACACCCACCCTATGCTCCTCGTCTGGCCTCTGCTCACTTCACTGGCTTCACTGGGATCCCCTGTAGACACCTTGTGCCTTCACTCTCGGGACTCCCGAGGGGAGCTATTCGCCCACAGAGCTGCAGCGCTCCAAGGGGCCCATGACCCACCCCACCCCCAGTCCCACATGCCGGTACCTGGCGCCGACTTTCACTCCTGCCAAACTCCAGAGTCACCCTGAAGACTTCTTGTCCTGAATGCTGCACATCTGGTCTGCCAGGATTTGGCCTTGTGGACGAACCTTAAACCCATGCCCTCCCCCACCCTGCCCGCCCCGCCATGGGCATGGCCTTATTTTGAACTCTTACTTCTCTCGAGGGTTCCTGGGAAAGCTTCCAGATGGGGTTCCCCTGCCTCACTAATCCACCTTGTCCCCAACCAGCAGGGCCATCCACCCAAAACACAGCACTTCCTATGGCCACCCTGCTTAAAACCTTCCAACGGGTGGTGGGTATTAAGGAGGGCACGTATTGCATGGAGCACTGGGTGTGGTGCATAAACAATGAATCTTGGAGCACTGAAAAAAAATTAAATTTAAAAGATTAACTTAAAAATAAAACCTCCAATAGCTCTGTGCTAGGGTCCAAGCTCCAAGGGGAGTATAAAAGGCTACTCGTCCTCTGCCCCCACTTCCCACCCCTTCTCCCCTCCTACCTCAGCCCCAAGCTCAGCCAGCCCAGCCCAGACCAGCCCACGTTTCCATGGGCTCATCTCCCTCACCTCCGAGCAGACTGGCATTCCACCAAGAAGGACAGAATCCGATGTTAAGTACAGAAAGACTTCTCACCACGAGGAGCAGCCGCAGTCCCAGCCCCCAGCCTTCTGCTCCTTCCCCTTGCACCCCCACTCCCACCAATCACGGGGTGAATGTTGGGCCCACGGAGAAGCCTCTCACAGCTGCCAGGACCATCCTTCTCCTCAGCCCCTGAAGTGCTGGAATTCTCCCTCCTCCAGCCTACTCACTCTCCATTCCCGCAGAACCTTCTCCGTGCTTCTCTGAGACAGCTTGTCCTGTCATATTGTGATTTCCTCCTCATGTCTCTCTGCCCAACTCGGCCAGTGGGAGCCAGAGCCACATCATCACAGGGGCCCCACGCGCTGGGTAGGAAGTCCTACCTGCTTAAAGCTCTCAGCTCCTCTGGTGCTCACAATCCTAGACTTTTGCTCATCCAGCTCTCCCCGGGGCCTACTTTGTGCAGAGCTAAGCACACAATAGGTGCTGCATAAATGCTGTTTCTAAGGCTAGGATGGATGTAGCCCTTCCCCGCACAACGAGGACCTAACAACCCTTCTTAGCTGAAATCAGGAGATCCAGCTGGGCCAAATAAACCAGGCGCTAGCTTCCAAAAACAGCTGAGCACACTTATCCGCACAGCTGGGGAGCCAAGAACCACTCAGCCCAGCTCTGCCTTGTAAAGGAGGAGCCCTTCACAGCCCCCCTCCTCTGCTCGCTTCTCCCTCATGCCCTCTGTTGAGATCCCAAATAAGACAGCCCCGAAGCCGAAGCCGGGGAGAGAAAGATAAAGGAAGAGATCAAACAAGGCTCCTGTTTCAGCTGCACGGTGCTGTGTGTTTTCTAAAGGAGAGAGAAAACAGAATCAAAAGAATGTCTTTTCTCTTTCAGACACAAGCTCTAGCAAAACCACCAGGCTTCTCCGCCTTCTGCAGATGGCTCCTAAAAGGCCTGGGAGCACAGGCAGAGGGTGGGCGCTGGCTCCTCTGCCTGCAGTCAGGCCAAGAGCAGCTCGGTCTCTCTGCCACCAGTGTTTCCTGGGGAGGGCCCGGGAGGGAGGGAGGAGGAAAAGAGAGGGAAGAAGAGAGGGAGCAGGGCAGAGAAGGGGGGGAGAAGCACAAGGGGGTAGGGCAGGAGAGGGGGAGGGAGGGGAAGGCAAAGGGGGAGGAAGAGAAGCGGGGAGGAGGGAGTACAGGGAGGGTGGCTTGAGGGAGGGAGGAAAGAAGGGAGGGAGGGAGGAAAGGAAAGGCAGAAGGAAGGAAGGGAAGGAGTGTTGGGAGGCATGGCAGGAGGAAAGGAAGGATACGAGACCCGCAGCTACTACAGGCCAGGCCCGCTGCCAAGCGCTTTGCCCCGTCCTCTCCCTGAACCAGCAAAACAGCCCTCCAAGCTTGGTATTAATTCTCTTTGAAAGCAGAGGGAACTGAGGCTTGGAAGTCCTCTGGTTTGCCCAAGAGTAGAAGGCTCGCAAGCGGCAGAGCGGAAATGAGAAGCCGGGAATGCTGCCGGGTTCTAACAGGCTCCCGCAGCACTGGCCCCCACTCCCTTCGGGTTCTCCCCGCGCCTCCAGCAGAACCAAGGTCCTCAGGCCCTGCAGACACTCTCCCCACCCTGTGCGTGTCGAAGCAGGCCCGCACCCACTGTGGCTTCTTGGCATCGAGGGCGTTTCCGCACCCCCTGCATGAACACGCGTGTTTTCCACGAGGTCTGAGCTGAAGATGCAGAGTGGGCGGGGCTTAGCGACGGCAGGTGAAGGCTGGCACTGCCCCTTGATGGAGCATCTGTTCCAAACGTCCCCTACCTGGCCAGTGGGTGAGCTCCCCATCTCGTGTCGCTCTCCCCGACCCCATCCCTCTCTCTCTCTCAGAACCACCTCCAGTTTCTCCGGTCCCTTTCCCGCAGAATGAGAGGACTCCTGCCCAGGTGTCTCCTTGTTCAGCATCTCTCTGCCCCACTAGAATGGAAAGTCCAGCGATGACACTGGCAAGGCCTGTCTGAGTCCCATCAGAACCCTGTGTTCTTCCCCAGACCCCTCTCCTGGCCCATCTCCCTGCCACCCAAGTCACTCAGTGTTCCCTGCCTAGAAGAGAGGCATGTCCTCTATTGCCTCACGTGAAGCTCGCCTCCAGATGTGGAGTCCCAATTCTACCAGCATCGGAGAGAGGCTTCCAGAAAAAACAGCATCAGCCTAGATCCCGAAGAGCTGCCGCCAAATGGGGGGAGGGGTCCTCTCCAGTCTGCTGCACACCGGGGTCGGCTCGCGCTGTGCTCCGCCGGCCACACCTCCCATCAGAGGGAAGGAGGCTGGACATTTGACAGTCACAAGTATCTAATCTCCAGGGGGAGGGGAGGAGCTGTCGAGAATGCAGATTCCAGGGGCGCCTGGATGGCTCAGTCGGTTGAGCGTCCAACTCCTGGCTCTGGCTTAGGTCGTGGACTCACGGTTGTGAGACAGAGCCCGCTGTCGGGCCCCACACTGGGCACGGGGCATGCTGAAGATTCTCTCTCTTCCTCTCCCTCTGCCCCTCTTGCTCATACTCTCTCTCTCTCTCTCCAAAATAAATAAATAAATCTATTTTTTTATAAAATATAGATTCCCGGGGACATCTGGCGTGGCTCAATCCGTGGGGGAATCAGACTCTTGATCTCAGCTCAGGTCTTGATCTCAGGCTCGTGAACTTGGGCCGCGTTGAGCTCAAAAAAAAAAAAAAAAAAAATGCAGACTCCACAGCCCGGAACCTCCGACTCATATGCTGTAACCTTAATTTCAGATGTATTACTTCCTTCCCACTGCGAAGTAGAAAAGACCTGGAGTCCCACCTAGTCAGGTGATACAATTCCTGGAAGCGTTTCTTAGAGTTATCAAAGGTTTCTCAGGTAAAATACGCAACATTGAACAAAACCACTGACCTAGGTCTTGACTCTGTTCTTGACTGTATTCCATCCTGGGCTACGGGGATTGCGAGAAATGGTGCCATACTTCTAAACAGCATTTCTCTCCCGAAAGACACGAGCTATTCTGTGTGGCTTGTGCGACTGCCAGCCGGGGCAGAACCCTACACCTGGCGTCTCCGCTCCTCTGTGTCTTCACCTAACCAGCCAAGAGAGAACCCCAGCCTGGTGCACCTGCTCCCCACTGAAGAACACTTTCTTGAATGTAACCTGACAACCCAATTCAACTCCATCCACAAGCATTATATTTCCATTCCGTGAATTTGTACCTCTCGGTCCGCAATTAAGAAGGAAATATGGTGCGTGGACCCCCCACGTGTCGCAGCAGGGAAAGAAATGTCCGCAGCTGCCTGGAAAGGAAAACTCCCAGCCAGTTAAGACCCACAAGTCAGATCACGGGTAAAGAGGGTGCCCTTCTGCGGTCGGTGGCTGCCCTGGTGCCGCCAAGTGCACCACCCCAAGTGCCGCCTCGTCCTGCTGTCCACACGGGGGACTTTCCCGGCCATCCGCCTTCTAGAGGAGTGGGAAATTCAAGAGTTTAATGGGCTGCAACCCCCCGCCCCCAACTCCAAGACACAACCCGTCCAAACCCATCACTGCCGTCCAAGCCCACAGCCAGTGGCTCATCTCCACCAGCAGCACTTTCTTGGGCTGTTCCAAAATCTGCCACCGGTGGTGGGTGTGCGCCCTAGCCGACCCGGCTAGTAGTACTCTGACCTAACCAGGCTGCCCTTCCTCCCCTAGGTGAGAAGCAGACAGCAGATTGCTGGCCTCTTCTTCCTGTCCTCTCCTTTCCTCACCCCCTCGCCTGGGTCATGTTTCAAGTGCTTTGGGTTACTGTGGCAGGTCGCCTGCCTGTGAATGTTAAATATTCAGCAATCTTTGGGCTCCTTCAGTGCTTTTGTGCAAACAGGTTGGCTTTGAGCAAAGGACAAGCTGATCTCTACTAAAGGGAGCAACACAGCAAGCCGGCAGAATCAACAGGTCCAATGAAGCTGCAGAGGAAGAAGGCGGCCTGTTCGCCAAGTGTGCGCTCTGGGACTCTGCACACACAGGGAGGAACCAGGGTGCATCCTCACCCGGGACACGGCGGCAGCGGGGAGCCTGCGGTCAATGCAGACCTCCTTGGGTCTGGGTGTCCTCTAAAATGAAGAGATCCGTTCCGACCTGATAGGGTTGTTCGGGGAGATGGGATGGGAAGAGGCATGTGCTTGGCTCAGTAACTGTGAGCTCCCTTCAGCAACCAAAACACACTGCTGAGGGGAGACCTGAAAATTATCCAAAGGAAACCTCCATCTGTAGATAGTCAAATCTGGAAGTTCAAAAAGGGATGCATATGCATGTGTTTTCCATACACACACACACACACACACACACACACAGCCTGTACTCCAAGGAATAAACCGTGATTCCCATAATAATGGTAACAAGGCTGTCGCTATCCTAGGCACCCTCTCTACACTCCTCTTATCTTCAAAACAGCCTTTGGGGAATTGACGAGGCTCCCCCAGAGCAGAGCATTTGAGACAGAGAGTGACTTACCCGCAAGGGCACGGCTCCAAGTGGCAGATGCCAGCGACCGACTTCTGGGCTGTCTGGCGTTCACATCCTGGTTCTCATCACCGCTGCACGTGCAAGGAGGGAAGGAAGGTCCGTCCTGCGGGGTCCTCCTGTTTCCCAGATGCCAAGTGTTACGGAAAAGCGCTAACGGAAGTTTCGACTCAGAAAGGGGTAGATTTCTCCTCATTTCAGCTGCCAGTCTGTTCTGACAGCCAACATGTTCCAACTGAAGGACCCCAAACCCGTGTCCCACCCGGTGAATTCCCCTCCCCCCACGTGGCAGCCCCAACAAGCTGCCCGGCTGTCTAGTCCAGGGGTGCGACCTCTCTCCGGCGCAGAGAGACTGCAGATGTACCGAGGGAGCGTGGGCCACTCTCAAAGCACAGCCGCATGCCAGGCCTAATTAGTTTATTTTTACCTACGCTGCTCCTCCCAGCAGTGTCCGATCGCGGCAGCCAAAAGGCTAAGCAGCGGCTGCCATCATCTCTGCAGCGGCTTCTCAGAGCCTGCTCACAATGAATTGTGTAAAGGGCCTTGGGGACATTCCCACTCCATGTGCCGGATTCAGGTGAGATCACAACAGGAGTCCTTGCCAGAGCTCGAGCTGGCACGCGCTGGTATGCGTGTGTGGGTGAACACGTGTGTGCGTGTACGTGTGTCAGAGAGAGAGAGACTCCTTAACGTGCCAGAAAGCTAACACATGAGGCTCTCGTGCTTTGGGGCTCCTGAGCTGGCCTGCGATGCTAACGTTCTCTTTCAGCGATTGACTCAACAGACTGAGTGTTTCTTGGGTGGGTCAGACACTGCCTTGGGCACTGGGGACTTAGAAATAACTCCCACGCGTAATCTCTGTCCCTCGAGGAACTCACCATTTAATGGAGAACCTACATGTGGAAATGATAACACGGTCATCAGGGCTATGAAATGAATGAGAAGCTGCGATGTGACCACAGAGAAGGAATATCTCACTCAGTCCTAAGGGGTCCAGGAAGACTCCTTAAAAGTTAGGAAAAACTGGGAACTTAGGGGCGCCTGGGTGGCTCAGTGAGTTAAGCCTCTGCCTTCGGCTCGGGTCATGATCTCAGGGTCCTGGGATCGAGTCCTGCATCGGGCTCTCTGCTCAGCAGGGAGCCTGCTCCTTCTTCTGACTCTCCCTCTGTGCTCTCACTCTCTCTCAAGTAAATAAATAAAATCTTTAAAAAAAAAATGCTTTCTTGCACGATTACCAGAACATTGTACTCCTCAGCAACCTTTTTCAGTGTAGCTACTGTCTCTGTGAAAAGTAACATGTATGCATGAGCTACAGACACTCTATCTTCTGTGCATCAAAGTCATATCTATACTTTAGCAACATACCTCATTTGTCAAGTGAGTGCATTCACAGTACATACCTCCAGGGGCTGGTGATCAGACGGGATGTAACTGTGTGGTCATACCAGCTGTTAAAATAATCCCAGTAGAAACCACTCCGATCCCCTGAGTGACCCTGCCTCGCTGGTCCAAGCCCTGAGAACCACCCCCACCATCTTGTAATCAAAAGGTTAATGTGGACCAGTTGTTAAATATTTTTAATACCCACCCTACTTCTATCATAAAACCGCTGTGATAATGAATTGTGATAACACCTGTAAAGTACTTAACATTAAAGTACTTAACATAGTGCCTAGAACCTAGTAAATAATAAGTTTTGCTCTTAGTACATTCTAATTATTGTAGGACGCTTCTAATTATTGTAGAGATCGTGCACTATAAACCACTTACAAAGAACCTGAAGGCACTGTTTTGGGAAAACATTCTCTCCAAACACTCAGCTTCAGGGAACTTGCTCCTGGTATGAGATTTCTGCCTCCTCTGCACGGAATGCTTGGATCTGCTAGAAGTTCAAGGAGATGCTGCTGGCTGATGGGGATCCCAGCGGGCAGTGATGGGGTCCAGGGCGCGTGGGTGCGCGTGGCCAGCTTATCTGAGTTCCACTTGAATCTCATTCATTTCTCTGTCGCTTTCTGTTCTAGTTTGGTCGTTGTCTACGTATATGGGGGAAAAACATGAGAAACTAAGAATTTATTTAGGGCTCACTGATTTCTCTTCGGCTTTATAAACAGCTACAGTGAGTGGTTCGTTTTGTTTTGCTTTGCTTTTCCGTAAGACATTTTTCTTACCTGTCCCAGGACAGCCACGGTCCGTGTGCACAGCATAGCACAGCATTTAACTGTGTTCATCAAGGATAGTAAAGCTGCTCCCTTGTTTGCCTAAGTGAAGCCAGAACCCTCAGCTTGGCTCAGTGTTTCATACTCAGCCAGTGGTCTTGCTGTCCTCCCCACCCCCACCTCTCAGAACGAGGTTGCAGCTGGTGTGTTCCAAAAAAAGAGTTTGCATTCAGGGGTGCCTGGGTGGCTCAGTGGGTTAAAGCCTCTGCCTTCGGCTCAGGTCATGATCCCAGGGTTCTGGGATTGAGCCCCGAATCGGGCTCTCTGCTCAGCAGGGAGCCTGCTTCCCCCTCTCTCCCTGCCTGCCTCTCTGCCTGCTTGTGATCTCTGTCAAATAAATAAATAAAATCTTTAAAAAAAAAAAAAAGAGTTTGCATTCAAACGCGAATCTGCCCAGGCTCATCTTTGCCGAAAGGATGACTTTCGTTTAAAGTCACCTCTGGCTCCCTCCTTCCATGCTGCTGATTAAAATTTTAAAGTGCCCCCAACAGGTGAGTCAAAGCGGTAGAAGGAAACATGTTACAGAAATGACTTGGTTCTGCAAGTAGGTCTGATCAAGGGAAAATGCTGTGCGCCAGCAGACGCAAGTGGGTGGCCTCAGTGTTGAGAACAGAGAACCTTCAGCCTGAGTGGCACCAGGGTCTGTCCCGCACAACGTGGGGGGCGGGGGGGTAGTGCCGTGGCTGATAAAAGAACAGGGAGCCCGGAATGGTCTGATGAGGAGCAGGCCCCACCACGGAATCGTAAACAGAGCAGGGACATGATCAGAACGGTGACTGGGGCTCCATCTGTGGTCTGTGGATGGGAGGAGAGAAGCAGAGGAGAGAACAGCCAGGACAGACCCTGCAACAATTCGCCCGAAGGGAATGGATCCAGATCCAAGCTGGCTGACAGCGGAAAGAGACACTGCTGAGACTCTGCAGGGGAAATCTGTAGGGAGGGAAGGAGCTCTCTGAGCTCAGGCTAATGGGAAAACATTCTGCTGTTTTTTGGAGCAGCAAGTCTAGCCCAACCCCTGGAGATAATAACAACCTGCAAAGTGATAGGACAAAAATGGGAAAACAGGGTTAAGACTGGTCTTTAGGACAGTGGGGTCCTGGAGCCAACTTCCATCAGGAATTTCGCACAACCATTATTAAAAATTAAGTTGTAGCGGGGCGCCTGGGTTGCTCAGTCGGTCAAGTGTCTGCCTTCAGTTCAGGTCATGATCTTGGGGTTCCTGGAATCGAGACCAGCATTGGGCTCCCTGCTCAGGAAGGAGTCTGCTTCTCTCTCTCCCTCTGCCCCCTCCCCCGCCCCCCGCTCATGTTTTCTCTCCCTCTTGCAAAAAAAATAAATAAAATCTTTTTAAAAATCACATTATGTGAACTTACAATTAAATAATCTACATTGAAAACAAAGGTATTACATCTTTAAACCTCATCCCTTCCTAAGTCTTCTACTTTGTTTTCTACTCCATTTTTCTCTTACTACCATCTGTGTTCTCAAGGTCATTTTTGCGCGTTGTATCAGTAGCGTGGAAATGCTGTAGGGCGGCATGTGTCTCTTCCCAGCTCTGGGTTTAGTGATGCCACATTAGCAGTCTGCGATCTGACGTGATGGGATATTTACACCTTGGAAATTGGCAAAGGCTGACACCAGCTGCTTCGGCTCAGGGCTCTGGGTAGCAGCCTCTGGCTAGGGCAGCAGCTGGGCACAGGCAGGATCTTCCTCCACAGCGTCTTCCTGCGCTAAGCGATACTCGGTCGTTGGAAGCCTCTTCTATCTGTCTGCCTTGCAACCTCGGGCTTTCGGGGCAGCAGGCTTGGAGTGGCAGGCGAAACTGAAATGGCTGGCATTGATCTCAGGCTTGGGCTCCACACTGGGCGTCAAGCCTGCTGAAGATGCTCTCTCTCCCTCTGCCCCTCCACCCCCCAAAAGTTAGGTAGAACCATTCCAGCCTCAGGAGAAGGTTCTGGAATCCAACGCTCCCCCAACCCTACCACAACCCTACCACAACCACCACCTTCATTGAGCCCCCTCCTTATCGGCCCTGCTGCCTCCTCCTTCTGTAATAAATGGCAGCTCTTTGGAGAGGCCTGGGTGTGCATTCTGGCCATGCCACTTGCTCACCGTGTGGCCTTGGGACTTCCCTGACTCTGAGAGCTCACAAGCATTCTCTGTGTATTTGCTCCCTTAATCCCTGCCGTCACCCTTTAACAGACGGGAAAGCTGAGGCAAAACAAGTTAAATCACTTAAGGAATACAAAAATCACGATTTGAAATCTCACACTCAACCAGGAGGCCGGACGACACACCACTAGTGTCGCACAAGGCCAGACCTGCCCTCAGTGCCCAGGAAACGGGAGCCTCCTCCAGGCCACAGCTTTGGGGAGCCCCAAATCTGGAGTCAAATGCCCACATCCGGGAGAGCTCCCTTGCCTGATCCATCGGCTGCTACCATCCAGAACAAAATCTCCTAACACCCGTGTCATTACTTGTCCCAGGACCAGCATCACTGGGGAGGTGTCATTCGCACGAGGAAAGCAGCCTGGGATGTCATAAAAATGACCCTGAACCTAGAAGACGGGGCAAGGCAAACTTCACGTCTCTAGAGTTGAACTTCCCCGCCCGTAAGATGAGTGGAAATAAAGACACTGACTACCTCAAAGCTTCGGTGAGGTGAGAAATGTTGAAACGTTTGGTAAAGTACGGAAGCTATAAAGGCCGACCCCTCCCCACTCCCCTCTCCTGTCTCCTTCGCTTCATTCAGCCTGAGCATGAGCTGTGTGAGTTACAGCAGCCAAATGGACGAAGACGGGAGTTTTATTACAAATTATTTTAAAATGACATGATTTCCAAAGGCAGATCCAAAAGCCATGTAAATATATTTTAGTCTTGACACCGTCTTGAAAGAGGAACTCCAAAACACACAGGCGTGCACGCGTGCACGCGCACACACACGCACACACCTCAAACCATTATTCATAACTAGAAAAAATGTCTCGATGGCGACCAGCTCATACTCAGCCCAGACAGGGATTTTGCCGGTTTGCTTGTCTGTAATGCAGAGACATTAGCGGCCTGCTTTATAGGGTTTGCACTGCTAGGAAAGCTATTATGGGCAGATAGGGATGGGGTTGGCAGGCTGCTTCACAAGCAGACCTGAACATTTGCATTTTCCCGCTTTTATTCGCTTTTAAGTTCGCCAACTACAGTCCTAGTCAACAAGCTTTTTACATTTGAATAGATTACAAAGTGTTTATAGGTCTGAGTCCCTCCAAGACTGTAGTTAATTGGCCTCCGGGAAGATGGAGGGAGCGTCTCATTATCCTGATTTAACAAAGGAAGACACTCCATCCAGAGAAGTTCAGGCACTGGAACCAGGCCCGCAGGGCTGCACCACCCGCCCCCCACCCAGCTCTCCCCGCCACCCCGCCCGCCCCGCTCGGTCTAATTGTCATCATCTTCAGGACCGTTACTGTCCTCACTAATTCTAACATCCTGGGAGGGCCCTCCAACAATCTGTCCTTTTCCTCCAGGAGCTCATAGATTAATAGACCTTTGATGTAACCATTTCTCAAAGAGCCACGTAGGTAATAAAACAAGCATTTATTGAAAGTAACACTCTAGTCTGATACCTCCAGCCTCCTCAAGCAGAAGAGAAAGTAACCAAATCCAGAGCCACGAGAGGTTTCCCCTTCGGCCGGGTCTCCGTTTCCCCATCTATAGTAGAGAATTACTACCAGCTGACCATGTCTCCTTTCCTAAGGACCAGCTGGGACACTTGCTAAACATGTCAGTTCCCAGGTCCCGGGCACCAAGGTTGGGGGAGTCGGGGGGCAGGGGGGAGAGAATCAGCGTCTAAGGGAAATGCTGTTTTAACAAGGAGTCACTAGAGGACAGGATGAAAGTCTCGGGGACTGTCATTGTTCGATGTGGCCCTCCCAGCTGCTGACCCAGAAATATGGTTTATTTTTAGAAGTTTGGACAAAGCCGGAGCCTGACAGATCACTCATCTCACAGAATTGAATCCAACTAAGAGCCTTGAATGGATAGCACCACGGTCACCTAATTAGGACTGTGACGAAGTGCCTTTTTCCACAGGGCACAGCCTACCCAAGTGTAGTCAGAAGGGCATAAAGACGGGGAATGGGCTGAGCCAAACCGCCTGGGCTGCAAAGGGCCTTGGACGACTTCCTTACCTTCCAGTTTCCTCATCTGTACAGTGCGATCAGTATGCCACACGGATAAATCTTGAAAACGTGGGGCTACGTGAAAGAAACCAGGCACAGAAAGCCACACCTTCTCTGATTCTGTTCATGTGAAGCGTGTGGAGTGGGCAAATCCCATAGAGCCAGAATGCAGCTCAGCGACTGCCAGGGGTTGGGGGGAGGATGGGAGGTGACTGCTTACAGGGCGTGGGGCGATGAACTATTCTAGAACTACACAGTGGTGATGTTTGCACAACATCGTGTATGTGCTAAATGCCAGTGGACTGCATACTTTAAAAGGGTTAACATGATGACTTTTAGGTTATGCATCTTTTACCACAATTTTTAAAAATGCAATGAAGATTAAGCCTCCACTTCTTCCCCCCCCCCCCCCACTCAGCACGGAGGGGGTCAGAACTCACAGTGACAATGCAAGTGACATCTGGGCGGGCTGTCTCATGGGCATCTTAGAACCAGACTCATTGCTTGGATGCCCACGGGGATGGCTCCTCCCCTAACCCAATTCTCCACATGCATGTGTCTTTCCCCTTTTATTCTTTTCATCTTTTAAAGTACCAGGAAACTAAGGCTCAGAGCGAGCGGCTCAGAGGGGCTCAGAGCTCCTAAGTGACACTGGTAGGTCTGAATCCGGGTCAGAAACCAAAAGCTGAGCCCTTTCTAAGAGCATCCACTGCCTCCTAAGAGCATTGATAGTAATTTTTTATGAATCTACATGTTGTTTCTATACTTCTTGCACTTCTCTAAGAGCTCTCAACCTCTCCTTTCATTCTCATCATAACCCCATGGAGGAGATGGTATGTCTGGTTATGTGTTTTGCCCAAAGTAACTGGCCCAGTGTAGAGTCAGGTCCTCTTCTGTCCGGAGCAGTTCCCGTGCAGGGGCATTAGATTAGAAACGGAATTAGGGTAGGACCTGTGACAACTTTCTAGATCAAGGGTATGGAAAAAAGAAGAAAGGTCTTTGCTTGGGATTTACTTTGTTTTTTAAACCCTGGATTGCTAGCCACAAATTCTCCCATCAGATACGGAAATGCTGACCCCTCCCCGCCCTGAGTCCCCAACATTAGCTCAATTAAATGCAAGTTTCTCTCCTAAGGAAAAGTCTGAGAAAGAACAAAAGAGAAAAAGGCAATAGACAAGAAACTCATCAGAGCGTGATGTATTAGGACTTCTTCCATTAAATTAGTATTTATCGAGCAGGTACGATGCACGCTTCCGGGCATACATTTAGGACACGGGAGTAGATAAGGCAGATGCCCAATTTCTGACCTCAAGAAACTTGGAATCTAAGGCAGTATTTCTTACCTAAACCAAAGAGATCACCTAGAAAGCTTTTTAAAATAGAGATCGAAGGCCCTACCCCCAGAGATTTTTAAACGAAGCCAAGAAATCTGGATTTTCTATCAGTGATAGAAGGAAGAACCAAATCTAAGAACCTCGTCCTTCTCAAACCTGCTCAACAATGAGGCCCCTGGGGTACTTGGTAATCATTGCCCAGCTCTCTCTCCCAGGAGAGGGACCTAGAATCAGGATGTGTAGCAGGTCATTCTGGGGATCTAGCCCTTGTGGGAGACACTGCTCTGGCAGGCTTAGAAACATCACACCCAACTGAATCTCAACCCTCGAGGGCCACGCATTTCACAAGGGACCTGGAAGAGTCCCACAAGGCATTATGGTTCCACCATCAAGAAATGAAAACGGTCATCCGATACCATCAAAAACCACCACTTGGAAGCACTCCATTCCTACAGGGTTCTGTCCCTTTGAGTAAACAGTCAGTAAAAAAGAAGACACGCTCTCTATGGGTTCGCGCTATGAACCATAACCATCAAATCAACTTGGCGGGGGGGGGGGGGGAACAAGCCCTGATTTCGAAGACACGGTGTCTCTGTGTTAAAACTTGCCGTGCCAGGCTGACCAGAAGACATTTCTCTTGCAAGGCCAGAACCTGTAGGTACCTCTAATGCCTTATAAATAAATAATGGACATAAAAATAGCAATAATGAACTTGGAAAAATACTAGCTAATTTACACCATAATAGAAATGCCCAGGGATCTTTAACAATTGAAGGACTGATGTCAGCCTCCCTAATAAGTACACCGAGCCACATTATTCCACATGTGAGTGTAATTTCTAAATTGCAGTGTACAATTCAGAAGGGTGTAGGCTCTCAGAAAGGCAAAGAAGTATTTATATGAATGCTATTACTCAGCGGCATCATCCCCTGATGGGAAAAATCAAAGGAATTATTGGAACAATGTATTCCTTGAGGCACAGGAGCAAAACATTTCAGGAAAAGGCTCTCATTAATTTTTAAGCAGTGGTGAAGATAAACCAATGCTCTATGCCCCGTGAAGCCCACAGAGGTGTGAGTGGCCTCACTCCTTATCCTCCCGTGTGCCTAAGAGCTGTCACTGCCGTGCATCTGTGTCCCAAAGCCTTGCCCCAAGGCTGGCTGTGGGTTGACGCTGGGAACAAGGCTGTCAGCTGCTGTGGATGAATGGGTCAGCATACGCCACAGTCAATTCCCCAAACCCTGAATCTGATATCCTCTGATAAAATCTGAATTCCTAATTTTGGCCTGTGGGATCCCCCAAAAGCAGCCTCTACCTACTTAAGCAGGCGTATTTTCAAGTGTTTTCTCTCCTCTTTGACCCCCCCAATAAGAAAACAATTTTCTTATGTTGCATCACAAATTCCAACGATTTGGTAATATTTTGAGTTTTCTAACATATCTTGGTACAGTGGTTCTCAAGTGGGGGCAGTTTTCACACACACACATACACCTCTCAATGGACATTCAGAAACTCTGAAGACATGTTTGATTGTCACAAGTAGAGATGCTACAAATATCCAGCAGGTGAGGTCAGGGAGGCTGCTGAGTGCCCACAATAGCCTCCTACAAAAAGGGACAATCCAGCTCACTGGGTAGCTCACCGTTGAGAAACTCTTCCTTGGTAAATTGCATTAATGGCCCCGAAAATTCACCAGCCCTTACATCCATACCCTAAGCCCTTTCATTTTGTGCCATTCTCTTGTCATCAGCCCACTTCATCCCCATTCCTTGACTCTGGACTCAACCATACTACTTGCTTTGGCCAAGAAAGTGGCAGAAATGACCGTATACATGTTTCCGCTCGTTCCCTCTTGCCTCGGCAGGTGCCGTGACAAAGACAGCCTAGTGATCTGGTCCCGGGACGAGGATGAGAGACACCTGGAATGGAACCAGTCCCCAGCTAAGCCCAGTCCGCAGGCAAACCCATGAGAAACACTGATCGTTGTTTTAAGCCACCGAGTTTTGGGGTGATTTGTTATGCAGTAATAGCTGACTGTCACATACGTAGTGCTACTCTGTGCCTTTGTACGTGCTGCTTAGAAATCTCCCTACCCTCACCTCCATGTTACTTGGAAAACTGTTATTAATCGTGCAAGCTAAAACTCAGGGTTCTGTAGAACTGCTGCTTGGATTCCCTGCAGATAATCAATCCCTCCTCTTCGACACACTTTTACTACTGTACTGTACTATGCGTATTACCTTGTCTTGCCATCTTACTAGGCAGTGAACTCCTTAAGGGGAGAGGCTTTGTCTCAACTCTCCGGCCCCAAGGCAAGCCAGCAGTAAGAGTGGACACTCAGGAAGTATTTATGGAATGCAAAGGAATGGACTAGGGGGAAGGTGACCATCAAGGGCATTTATCAGTTTTGGCTCTCACACTGCAATGGTGCCTGGAACAGAGCCCAATCCCTGTGACAAAAGAAGAATCTGTTGGCTCCAGCCTGCAGTCTGGATTTCCCTGCCAATCAAAGTTGTCATGGAGAGGAACAGCCTCTGCCATTACTGTTTAGCACAATGAAACTGTTTAGAGGAGAGCCTTACCTTCAGGAAATTCCAATGAGCCTGTTTTATTGTTACCCTCCAACAGTAATGACTCCCATGGGATTAAACAGAGTGTAAAGTAATTGCTAAAACATCCCCCGCCGTGGACAGAGAAGGCTGAACAAGACATAATGCTCCCACTTCACTTGGGAGGGAGGGGCCGCGCTCATGGAGACTAAGTGTGTTATTGTAACCTCACAGGGTTGGAAGACGGAACCAGGGGAGGAAAGATGCAAAGCCGTGCAGAAGGAAGAGCCCAGACTTGGGAAACAGACTCGCTCGGCTTGAAATCTCAACCACACCTCAGGTCACTTCATGCCTCTGAATCTTGGTTTGCTCATCTGCAAAGCAGGGATATGAAATACCTCTCCCCTGAAGGCTGTAATGCTAAAAGAGATAACAGGACACACGAACACCTGGTGCAAAGGGGCTAGAGAATTTTAGCTCTCTTTCCTCCTGTGGAAGTTTGGAGAAAAAACATATCAAACAAATATCTAAAAATTAAGGGGCCCTGGCCAAGAAAAGATGAGTGCCAAAGCGGTAGTCTTAACAGAAAGTTGAGTAGTAAACAACTCAGTGGGAATGAAAGGACATTAGACACTTTCTTCCCACCAACAGAGAACCATGTGGCTGGATTCTGTCTGGGAGGCAGTAACTCTCAACCATTTCGCTCCTGCAAAGATGGCTCCATGAACAGATGACCTGAACGGTCATGGAAGGTTTGTGCTCAGAAGGGCTTCCTGCTTGGTTTAATACTCTGCTGTCGCTGTTTTGAAATTCTTTATAATTTTTGAACAAGAGGTGCCAGATTTTTGCTTTGCACTGGATCCCGCAATTAAAAAGCCAGTTCATGGGGCGCCTGGATGGCTCAGTTGGTTAAGCATCCAACCCTTGATTTCGGTTCAGGTCATGATCACAGGGTTTCTCTCCCTCTCCTTCTGCCCCTACCTACCCTCCAACCTCTCTCTCTCTCTCTCTCTCTCTAAAAAATAAAATAAAATAAAAGGCGAGCTCTGCACTCTTGTCCTTCAATCTCAATGGATAAGGGGCGGGATAGCTTTCCTCCAGGAAGTCCTGTCTGCTAAAAGATGTGTGTAGCTCATAGGGACCAGCCCATTGGGAAATTCTAGCCTGAAAGTTCTCAGAGCCATCACTACCACATAAAAACCCTAGGACAAAACACTCTCCTGCAGACCAGGACTATCACAGAACATGCCTTCCACTGCAAGTAACAGAATGCAGGGTCAAGAGTGACTTAGAGGATGGAGGGGCGCCTGGGTGGCTCAGTGGTTTGAGGCCTCTGCCTTCGGCTCGGGTCATGATCCCAGGGTCCTGGGATTGAGCCCCACATCGGGCTCTCTGCTCGGCATGGAGCCTGCTTCCTCCTCTCTCTCTCTGCCTAATTGTGATCTCTGTCAAATAACTAAATAAAATATTTAAATTAAAAAAAAAAGAGTGACTTAGAGGATGGAGATGTGGAATTATCTCATCTAATTGGAAACCTGGTAAGAAACTGTACCAGGATGATTCTGCATTTCTGCAACTCCCACTGCCTTGACTCTGTGGTCACAATATGGCAGTCGCCATCCTAAACACAGGTCTTCCCACAACATCACTGAGAGAAGGAAGGAAAGAAAGGGGTCTCTTCCCATGTCTCACTATTTTTATTAGAGGAGACCATCTTTCCAAAAGTCCCCAGCAGATGATTCTTTGCATCTCATTGTGCAGAACTGGGACAGATGACCACAGCCAGCTATACGGAGGCCACCTAGGTGAATACAAATCTGCCACTGAGGAATGGGATGACCATGGCTGCCATTACTGGGATCTGAACAATGGTGGGTCCCATCACCGAGGAGGAAGGAGAACGGCCAGTGGGCAAATGGCCTTGGATTAGGTTTCTCCTACTTCCATACCTACTCCCACTTCTGAGAAGCTGATGGGAACCTACCTTCCCATCACTCACCAGAGCTCACCATTCATTGCTGCCCAAAGCTCCCTTGGGAAGGGTGTTGTTTGGAAAATAAGAATCATCCCATGAGGACATCTCAACAAGAAGGTCTCAGGCCACCAGTTTCAGAAACACTCAGAAGTATTGTCACTTGGCACAAGATCCATGCTCTTGAGTAGTTTTGCATTTACTCTGAGCCTCAGTTTTCTCTACTGTAGAATGAGAGTAGTAATGCTCACTGTCTAGGGCTGCGAAGAAGGGTAAATGAGATAATTCTATAAAACACTCAATAGATGTTAGTTCTCTCTTCCCATGGCATTGTAGCTGAACAAACTGAGCCCAAAAAGAGTGAAAAATTTACCTAAGTTAACAAAGCCAGAGCATGGCAGAGCTGAATTTGAACCCAGGCCTTACTGATGCTGGCCTGTGCCCACCTCTCTGCTCCTGGGGCATTTTCCCACCCAGCACATTCCAGCACTTCCCTTTAAGCCTTGATGACTTCAAGGTGTTCAAGGGCATTTTGCTAAAATGCAAATGCCCCAGGAGAGGTACCACTGTCATGAGCTAGCTCCTGCTGGGGGCTAGCTGTTCTCCTGATAAAGGAACTTCTTACTGGGGAAACAGAGAGTAAGAAACAAGCTGAGAGGCCTCACAGGGGCCTTTCTACTTTGCAATTTTGTCTCCAAAATCACACCCAAAGGAGTCAGGCCTTTGGAGTGTGTCCTTTGGAGTCACCCAAAAGAGCCAGGGTGTCACCGCCTCAAAAACATTTGTATTTTCTCTAAGCTGACAGAACAGGGGTAGAAATGTAATGTAGAATGGTGTTAAGTCATATTAAATTAAGGCAGTGTTCAGATCCTGGCATGGAGCTTTCAATAATAACAGGTTATTGATTTGTGAATTGTGTTCAGTCGGAATTAGGTCTGTCAGCACAAAGCTGGGTTTTGCCAATGCGATTATTCTCAGCAACACAGCATTTGAATATCAATATCAATAACATTTACCTTTAGAGAGGAAAAATAAATGAACATGACTACCATGACTATCAGGAATTAGGAATCTCCCTATACGAGGCCCGCAGGTCTATGGCCCCCAAGGCCTGGAGCATCCAGCCCCTCGGGGAAATACAGACTCCACACTAGAATGTTACTACTGCAATGGTCTCCCCAGGGGCCCAGCACCAGACCCACTTTTCCCATTCACAAACTGTATTCTCCATTGTCTTAGTCCATTCAGACTGCCATGGCAAAATACTGTAGTCCACGTGGCAACAGACATTTAATTATTTCTCACAGTTTTGGAGGCTGAAAATCCAAGATCAAGGTACCAGTTGGTTTGGTGTCTCATGAGAGCCCACTTCCTGGTTCATAGATGGCGGTCGTCTCACGGTGCCTTCACATGGAGGAAGCGGAAAGGGACCTTTCTGGTACCTCTTTTTCAAGGCACTAATCCCATTCATGAGCCTTCAGCCCTTGTGACTTAATCACCTTCCAAAATCCCCACCTCTTAATGCCATCACACTGGGGATTAAGTTTCAATTTGTGAATCTGGGGAGAGGAAGACATTTAGTCTATACCACCTACCCAACTGCCTTCACCATTATATGAAAAGTAGCAAGAAACCTACACGCTGTGGGATTTTGTAAAGCATAAAAGAGGTCTGTTCCTCAAACATCACTCTTTCCTTAACTCAAGCTTGAAATTCAACCCTCGATTCATTCATCAGTGGTACACATATTCTATTTCAACCCCAACTGCCCCTGACAGACCCTATAAGTTCAGTCCTCCATAAGATTGCCCTCACTTCAGAGGACTGAAGTGTCCCAGGCCATCTGGGCTTTTGACCAGTGGTGACAAATTTGGGGGTTCCCATGACCCCCTCACATGTGATAATCTGTTAGAATGACTCACAGAATTCAGGAAAGCAGTATACTTATGATTACATTTTATTAAAAAAATATAAATTCCAACCAGCCAAATGAAGAGACACAAAGGACAAGGTCTGAGAGGGTCCTGAAGGCAGAGCTTCTGTGGAGTTCTGTGGAATTGGGGTACTTGACCCTCCCAGTACATCAATGTGTTCACCAACCAGGAAGCTTCACTGAGCTCTGGTGTCCAGATTTTTAGTGAGGTTTCATGATGTCCAGATGGCTAAGTCACTGGCCATGTGACTGAACTCAGTCTCCAATCCCCCTGCTGCTTAGAGGTCAGGCAGGCTCAAAGTTGCAACCTTCTAGTCATATGGTTGGCCTTTCTGGTGGCCAGCCCTCATCCTGACATCCCTACAGGACCAGGGAGCCCACCTTGAGTCATCTCATTAGCATGAGCTCAGGTGTGTTGGAGGAAGGGCTCATGAATGACAAAGACACTTTGTTGGCACCTGGGTGGCTCAGTGGGTTAAGCCTCTGCCTTCAGCTCAGGTCATGATCTCAGGGTCCTGGGATGGAGCCTGGCATCCTGCTCTCTGCTCAGCAGGGAGCCTGCTTCCCCCCACCCCCTCTGCCTGCCTCTCTGCCCACTTGTGATCTCTGCCAAATAAATAAATAAAATCTTTAAAAAAAATTAAAACAACAACAAAAAAAGACACTCCTGTCATTTGGGAAATTCCAAGAGTTTAAGAAGCTCTGTGCCAGGAACCCAAAGACTACACAAATTCTTTATTATGTAACACACATATCCTGCCTTTAGAGAATAAAAATGGGTCAGAAGGTAAGCCCTGGGGCCTTCGAGTCTGTCCTTTTCCTTCCAAGAGGAGACACTAAGAGAGTTAGGTACCTTTGTTTTTTGTTTCTAATTTCTTTTTTCTTTTCTGAATTAATATTTCTTTTCCTGATACCCTAAAATGGTGATTCTGGATCACTGAAATTTTGCCCAGCCAAAATAACAAACTAGGACCTCTCTTCCCCCTTGGCCCCAACCTCCTGACCACAAACACATCTCAGGATCAACCACTAACTATTGCTTCGGTGACATTAGAAACCCACAGAAATTTTAAAATACAATACTCATTTCGTATTCCTTACAGCCAGCACCTATTAAACTGCCAAGAACTTATCTGGTCCTCGATAAATACTTGTTCAGTTTAATTAGCTGGTTAATCTGAATATTAGCTATAACGTATCCAATTCCGAAAACCACAAACATTTAATGAACACGAACTGTAAACCGAGCTCTTGAGAAATAACGGTGAATAACACGTAGTCTCTGGTCCCAAGGAGCTGACTATGACATGGGAAAGACAAAAAACGAAAATAATGATTTCTTTATAAAATTTAAATTCTGTAATAGAAGTCCTAGCAAGGTACTATAGGAACCTTCATGAAGATTATGTCTGAGTTGCAGTGTGCTGCAGTGTGTTGTGGGATGGGAGGTAGAATGCAAAGGATGGAATTCCCACAAGAGAAGGTGTCAGAACCATCCTTAATTGGATTAATTGGAGGAGTTAGACATCAGCAGAGGCGTGCAAGTAAGTGTCAAGCAAGGTAGAACTGCGTGGGAAAAAAGGATGGGACTACAAAGGGCACCCATAGAGTAATTTTAGGATGATAAGAGTCTTCTGTACAGAACTGGGGTGGTGGGGACATTTTTTATGCATTTGTCAAAACCCATAAAGCTTTCCATCACAAAAAGTGAACTTCAATGTATGCAGATTTTTTTTTTTAAACAGGAGACAGGGAGATCCTAGGATGAAACACAGACTGTGACAAAAGAATCAAACTGTTTCACAAACGTGTGAAGGGGGGGTAGAGTGGGGAAAAGAAGCAACCATCTCAGTAACTTCAGAAAATGGAAGGCTGAAGACAAATGGGGTCTACATACGTATTGTCGTCTAGTAGGTAAAGTCGTTTTTCACAGGGCTCCAGGTTGAAAATTAGGAAACTGTTTTATATGTATACTGGAAATGAACCAGTAAGAAAATGGACCATGGTTGGTGGGAGCCAGGTTCATTGCTGTTGGCAAGGGGAATGAAGGATAAGCAGGAAGGAAAGGCTAGAAGAGGCCATGGGGAAGCTGGATTTGAGTCAGAGGCTTTAGAATGGATTCACTGTTAGCTTAGTATAGACACAGATGAACAGATATCGTGCATGGATAGATGTGTCATGCACATGAGTTAGTATATACACGTGTATTTCCTAGTTGTGTCAGTCGGTAGGGCCTAAGAAACAATGACATCCCAGTAGCAATGGGCATACCAAGTGCCCATATCTTGGTTTCCAACACCATTCCCCAGTAAAAGGAACCAGGGCTCCTTGGAGTTATGGCTGCTTCTGGGGCTGGGGCAGGGAAGATACAAGATGAGTTCAGAATATCTCACAGTGCCAAAGGGTAAAAAATTAAAAATTACTCAAAAAGAATATGGGCAAATACAAAGAAGGCAGAAGCCAATCTGAAAGGTCGTCGGAGGTCAAAGCTGTAATAATTTGAGACTTGGGTACCTGGGTGGCTCAGTGGGTTGAACCTCTGCCTTTAGCTCAGGTCATGAGCTCGGGGTCCTGGGATCGAGTCCCACATTGGGCTCTCTGCTCAGCAGGTAGCCTGCTTCCTTCTCTCTCTCTCTCTCTGCCTGCCTCTCTGCCTATGTGATCTCTCTGTCAAGTAAATAAATAAAATCTTTAAAATATAAATAAAAAAAATAATTTGAGACTTAAACAGTGTAGTATTAGGTGATAACCCAAAGCACACAATAAATACCTATGAGTCCATACTTAGCTGTAAATAAATGACCAGATGAATAAATACTTGTGCGCTTAGAGACAAGTGTTCCTTACAGAATGATTTCAAATAACTTATATAGGGACGCCTGGGTGGCTCAGTTGTGTGGACGACTGCCTTCGGCTCAGGTCATGATCCCAGAGACCCGGGATTGAGTCCCGCATCAGGCTCCCAGCTCCACGGGGAGTCTGCTTCTCCCTCTGACCTTCTCCTCGCTCATGCTCTCTCACTGCCTCTCTCTCAAATAAATAAATAAAATCTTTAAAAAAAACAAACAAACAACTTATATAGATACCCCCCACCGGGAGATAAAGCTTAATCTCTCTCTCTCTCTCTCTCTCTCTCTCACACACACACACACACACCCTTTGAGTGTGGAACATAGTGACTTGCATCTAAAGAAAAGAGTATACAAAGGGGAAAAAAATAAAAGTATAATGACGAAATCCAGGAAGCACTTCCTTAGCTCGGTGATCAAGGTTAACACCCAAGACAAGTCATGTTAGTAATATAAACATATGGTGCTGTGTGATGAGAAGGGCACTTTACCTCTGCAGTCTTCCTCCAAAAAACCCATGACCCCAGCCTAACCATGAGAAAAATGTCAGACAAACCCAAATCAAGAGAAGGCTGCAAAATACCCAGTGTTATACCTCAAAACTGTCAAGGTTATCGAAAATGAGGAAAGACTTGAAAAAGAGTCACAGACCAGAGGAGACCAAGGAGTGGATGGTGTGTTAGGTAATGTGGTATATCCTGGATGGAATCTTGGGGAGAGAAACGAGGACATTGGTGTCAAAAAACAAAACAAAACAAACAAACAAACAAAAAACACTGAAATCTAAGCAAAGTCTGAAGTTTAGTTAATGGTGATATGCCAACGAGTTTCCCAGTTGTGAGAAATGTACCATGGCAATGTAAATTAGGGTTTTATTACTCTCATCCAAAAGTGGGGGGGGGGAAGGAATGTCGGTGTGGTCTACACACAGCAGGCAGAATTCTCGCTCTCACCACCCTCAGCACGTGGTTTCTGTCTTGCATTTTATAATTACAAAATGTCACATTGCATCAGCATTCCTGTAGGACAAAGTGAAGACTGAGCCATAAAGGAGAGGTCCCACAAAGGGAACGTCCCTGGCCAGAATCGGATCACAGGGACGTTCCTAGCTGCAAGAGAGTCGGGAGAGCTTAGTACTCCTCCATGTACACAATGCCTCCCTGAACAAAATCAGGATCCCACTTGTAAAGAAGAGCAGATGTGGAGAGATTAGCTAGCAGTACAGGCTGAGAGAAAGGGCTTTTATTTGGTCCTACGGAATATAAGAGTTTCATCCAGTTTCAAGCAAAGAAATAGCACAATTATAGGCGTGTTTTCAAAACACCATTCTGGCAACTCCAGTGATGAAGGAGCACAGCATTTTTTAATCTCTGCTGTACCCAGACTTCCTCTGAGAATTCCACGAAAGCTGTACATTCTCTCCCTAGGGTGGCAGGGAGTGGTGGGAGAAACCATACATAGGCACAAAATTTTCTAAGCAATCTCAATTCTGAAGCTCGCGGATGTCAGGAAAGAAGGCCTAGCAAAGAGGCTGGGTCGGAGGGTGGACACCCTAAAAGCAGAAGGACTGATGGGGATGCTTTGAGGTTATCTAAGCGGTGGGATAACAAGGGGACCAACCAGGCAGGTAGCTGTGGGAAGCAGGGGGAATCGATTAGAGAGATGATCTGAACTAGAAAGAACAGCACTTTGTGTTTGATTAGACAGGAGAATTAGATTGGTTTGGGAGAATCGGGGAAAACCCGACGACCAACACTTTTCTCCAAAAAACTGAAAAGATGATTAGGCAGGTAACCGAACAGGGACCGTGGGAAAGGGGTACGGGGACAGATCGTGAGCGTGGTTTGAGCCTGCCTAGTGTAGAAAGCCTGCAGCAAACATACCTCAGGCAGAATGTGCTAGAGCCGACTGTCAGGAGGGGCTAGGATGGAGAGGGAGGCAGGGGCAGGCAACACGCACCAAGAGTTCTCCAATGCAATGGGTTCAAAATGCCCTGACACGGCCGAGTCTCCCCTTTTCTATATTCAGTGTGAAACCATTTCAAATCTGATGATGGGTTTCTCTCAACACAAAGCTCTTCTTAAAAATGATTCCGTGACATACAAGAAAGAGAAGTTTTCCATACATCGCTAATTTCAGTCTTGAAATTAGAATTTGCTCCTTCAAGAAACAACAAGCTTCACGTGTCTGAAGTCAAATCAGCAACATTGGCTATGAGTGTTAGAATCTTAGAATTGCTCCTTAAGAACGGCTGAGCAGAGTTCTAGTTTGGTGGTGAGGAAGACAGACTTGATAGGATCAAGAACAGAGTCTGGTTTCAAAACTGACTGGCAGGGGACACCTGGGTGGCTCAGTCGGTTAAGCGTCTGCCTTTGGCTCGGGTCATGCTCCCGGGGTCCTGGGATCGAGCCCGGCATCGGGCTCCCTGCTCAGCGGGGAGTCTGCTTCTCTCTCTTCCTCTACCCATCCCCCACTCGCGCGCACGTTCTCTCTCTCTCTCTCTCTAGCAAATAAATAAGTAAAAGCTTAAAAAAACCTGACTCACCATGTGATGATCTTGGGCAATTTACCAAACCTGCCATAGCCTCCCTTTCCTCATCTATAAAATAAGGTTAAAAAAAATAGAGTGCCTAGATACAGCAGCCCACCTGGGGTTATTGTGAGAATTGAGTTAAAGATGGGACACCTGGGTGGCTCAGTTGATTAGGAGGCTCTTGATTCCCACTTGGGTCATGATTTCAGGGTCCCGGGATCAAGCTCCACGTTGAGCTCCGAGCTCAGCACGGAGTCTGCTTGAGATTTCCTCACTTCCTCTGCCCCTCCCCCCAGCTCGCTGTCTCTCCCCTTCTCTAAAATAAATCAATAAATCTTTCACAGGAAAGAAGGAAAGAAGACTATGCCTGGTGCATGGTAAACCTTGAATAAAATGTTACCTTGTAGCAAGTAGCCAGACAGTAACCTTAAGGCTAATGTTTCCCTGCGTAGTCCCGTGTATATTGTGATTCTGGACCATACCAGCAAAGTTTCTCGAATTATTGTAGAAATGTTTGCAGTTACATAGTCACTCATCAACTTGCCAAGTCTGCCTAATATTTTGCAGTAAATGAGTAATAAAACATTGAATCAATTCAATTTGTCACCAGTTTACAACTTGAGGAAAAAGGAGGCTGATTTAAAAGGGGGGGGCAAATGCGAGTCAGTTATTTTTTTTTATTTATTGCTCTTTCAGATGGCTGGCATTTTTAAAGTCTCATTTTGAGAGGAAAAGTCAATCTCCCAGCTGTGATTTTTCGCCATCCTTGTAGAAGAACATGGGTTTCCTAACACCTCCAAGGACTCCCAAAGGAAGTCAAGGTGATGCCCATTGTAGTGTCACAGACTTTGTGCAGAAATGGGCTGAACACGGCCAGCCCAACGAAAGGAAGAGGCAAGATTACGAGGTCTGTCAAACATCAGCAGAAACAAATCCCACCTATTTAAAGGCTGACATTTGATGGAAGCACAATGGAGTTCGCTCTCTTTGTAACAGAAATTTAAGGGCAGTTGTCTTGCAAGAAAAGAAAGAAAAAGTAATTAATTAATGCCAGTGGCTTTGTCCATAATGAAGAAGACACAATGTGCCACCATTCACCTCATTTGCATTCAATTCAGAAGACACTTCTCATGCAAATACACCATTTTATTTTAGGTTGTTAGTTTCATGATGGATTGAAACCAGGAACCTTGAACATAGCAAAGAACATTTTCTTCGAGTCCCTTTTACTTGCATGTTGATAATTGGTACCTGGAGATGAGTAATTAGAAGAGAGAGTAATTGTAAACCCTGAGTGTCAACAGATAACTTTTATTTTTTTAAAGATTTTATTTATTTATAAATAAATACTCTGTCAACAGGGAGAGAGAGAGTACAAGCAGGGGGAGCAGCAGAGGGAGAGGGAGAAGCAGGCTCCCTCTCTACAGGGAGACTGAGGATGCGGGACTCCATTCCAGGACCCCGGGATCATGACCTGAGCAGAAGGCAGGTGCTTAAAAGACTGAGCCACCCAGGTTCCCCTCTATTTGGTAATTTTTATATATGCCTCATGAGAAAAATGAAGACCCAAAGAAGCAGTTAGGACCCAAAGCTTATCTATTAGGCTGGACGAAGAGTAGTAAACTGTGAAACCATGACAAAATAAGGAAGTTGGGGCTAGCGCAGTTAAATGTGGGAAGGTAAGTAGGAACACAAGGGTTAATTTAATAAGGTGTGTATGTACAGATTCCTCTCCACCTTGATTCTCCGGCTCTGGTAATCTAAGAATGTTTCTTTCCTCCTGGCGCAGGGAATGCTACCTTTCCCTGAGGAGTTTTATCTCCTGCCTTCAAGAAGAAAAAGAAGGTCAGAGCGTCCTTACATGTGCTATTCTTCATGCGCCTTTAATTTCAAATAACCAGTACGCCAAGGGGCGCCTGGGTGGCTCAGTCAGTGAAACGTCTGACTTTGGCCTCAGGTCATGATCTCAGGGTCCTGGGATCCAGATTCCTCTCCAACCCCCATCCCCCGTGTAAGGCTCCCCACTGGGCAGGGAGTCTCCTTCTCCCTCTCCCTTTGCCCCTGCCCCCGCTCATGCTCTCTCTGTCTCTGTCTCTCAAAAAAATGACTAAATAAATAAGTAAAATCTTAAAAAATAATCATCCGTATGCCAAAGCAGAGTATTTGCCAGGTGGTGGGGAGGCGTACTCTGACAGCCCACACTGCCTTCATGCACCTGGGGTATAACCCAAGCCAAAGGCAAGAAAGTATTAGGAACTGCACTGTGAGCTAGGAACTCTTACTCCGTTTTACAAGGAAGACACTGAGATGCAGGGAAGCGGACCTGCCCAGAGGCACACGGAACCACAGCCTGAACCCGACTGGTTTTGGCTTTAGAGCGGCTCCTCATACCCTTCCATGCCTGCCTCTCTCAGAAGGGGCTGGAGACGGGGCGCCTGGGGGGCTCAGTCGGCTAAGCCTCTGCCTTCAGCTCAGGTCATGATCTCAGCGTCCTGGGATCGAGTCCCACGAGCGGCTCCTTGCTCGGCAGGGAGCCTGCTTCTCTCTCCGCCTCTGCCTGCTTGTGCTCTCTCTCTCTGACAAATTAAAATCTTTAAAAAAAAAATAAAACAAACGAAAAGAAGAGGCTGGAAGGTCGTTAGAAGATACGATGCGCACCGCCCACAAAACCTCCAGGGCAATGAAGAAGGGGCGGGTTGGGGAAAGGAATGGGATGTCAGAAGCCATTCAAACCCTCTCCTTTTCCACCAAGGCAGCTGATCGGATCCCCATGGGATCTGAGACCCCCAAACCCAGGGCTGCACAGACAGCAATAGTTCTGGGGCTGCCCGGGCTGCAGTGGAGGAGGGAGACCCCAAAGGAAAGTGCAGAGGCTGTCTGGGACTCAGCCCACGGCCAGCCGCAAGACGGAGGGCAAGACAGTATTTCACATTTGAATAATCATTGTAATACAGGAATTTCATTAAGGATTTTTCTCAAACCGTTATTTTTATCTGTTTACAGAAGTAATACATATTCATTATGATAAGCTCGGAAAACACATAAATAAAAAGAAGAAAATAAGTCACTTAGAATACCACTACCAAGCACAACCTACATTTACCAGTGTGATGCATTAATGTGTTCTGTGTTATGTAAATACATACATTAATGGCCCCCCAAGATGACACAATCCTGTTCTTGCTGTTTTATAACCTGCTTTTCAGGTGATATTTTATCCACCTGTCCCCAAAGCGCGTGTTCCCCTCTGAGCTCCGAGGTGACTCACTGACTGCAGGCACAGAGCCCTCTCTGCGCACGTATTAGAACCTCCTTAAGCAGACTCGAATTCTGAGATGTCAAGGTATTTGCTAGCTTTTTCCTTCTACAGCGCATTCTGGACAGATTTAGCCCAGTCATGATTAGCTCCCTAGAAGAAATTTCTAGATGGAAGTGATAGGCCGAATTACTTATGCGTATTTTTAAGGCTTTTCATGAATCCTGCCCAAATGACCTCCGAGAGGGTGCTCTGATTTAGACCCCGCCAGCAGTGCGTGAGAATGCTTTCCTCCAAAACAAGGTACGAAGAGCATCTCCATGCCTGAACACGAACAGCATGGTTGATGCAGTTTCACAACCAAAATGTAACTAGATTAGGAAAAGGACAGGCTTGTTGGTCCTCTGTTACAGGGCCTGCCTCCCTCCCAAAGAACAATGACCCCAGCCCCACATTATCCTTCCCCTTCCTATTATCAGGAGAACAGCCCCACTTCTACCCTTGCTTTACCCAGGAAACAATGGTGCCCACTCCCCACAGGGCCTGGGATCCTGCTGAAGTAATCCATTGGCCAGATTTTATCTAACTTTGTAAAGTCTTCTCCTTTTAAAGACAGGATCGCTTTCTGGGTTGCTGACTCAAGGGAACATTCCTTTGAAGGAAAAAGATCTGTTAACTTATGAAAGACCAGTACCTCTGGGCAAACCACCCATCAGCTCAGGTAATCTGTCTTTCTGGAAAACTACTTAACACTATATAAGAGTTCACTGCTCAGATCCCCACAGGTTTGGCCTTTTTGGGTTCCTTCAGTGATAAGAAAAGCTCCTTGATCTGAAAAACCTAAAGAGCCCAGGATCCTAGTAAGGAAAGGATGGACGTTACTGATAAAGGAAGGAGGGGTTGGGGTTCAGGATCAATTCAGTTCCAATCTGTTGAAGAAAAGCTAATGTATGGCAGAAAACCATGATCAATTTTAGAATAAACAATATAATGACTCAAGTGAATTATTAGTTACTGGAGAGAGTACGTGCATTTAGTAAAAACATGACTTAGTCCCACACGTAATTCTGTCCTGAGCTCCATAAAGTTAAGTGTGGCAAAAACGCCAGAAACAGCTTTGCAATTGGGATATGCAATTTAAAATAAGTAAAGATTACTCCCAGGTAGTTTACTGCTCTAACGACATCGAGGCATGTCCCTGTAGCAGACAGCATAATGACTCTCGTTTCATTTTTGGTGTGTGCCAAATATCTTCAGTTAGTTTTGCTTTATTGGCTTCGTGCAATTTATGTAGCACTAGAATGTGATTGTAATGCAACTAGTATTTTAGTTTTATCTTCCACTGGTAATTTTTCTTCTTTATGGTGACTATGCTGTCTGCATTAATACAAGCCATGGAAATTATACAGTGTGCAAACTTGTTTTCCGCGGCTCCCTTTCTCAGGGAGAGCAGAACTGGAAGTGCCCGCTCCCATAACGGGGTGAGAGCCCAGGATTTGCCCAAAGAGAAGCGACAACAAGCGGCACAGCATTTCCAGCCCTATAACGTGATTTGTTCGATGAAGAATGACTAGAAAGCCCATTTTCCCATGGATTCAAAAAGAGGTGAAATGTTCTTTCAGATCTTCTAAGTATTCTTCCAATAAATCCCTGGAATGCGAACCCAGGGCCAAAGGTGGCCGCCTTTGGGGATGGCTGGAACCCCTGAGATAGTCTTCCAAAATATGTTTACTCAGCCTGCTTTGCATTTATTGATCTGGCCGACTTCACACCACTGGCATCTGCAAGGGAATTATTTAACTATTTCCGATTTGCTGCAAGTTGACTAAGCAATGTGCCAACAAGGATTTTACCTAGAGTTAGACCAGATCAATAATATACATCATCACATTAAGGGTGGTTTCCTATGATAGGAAGAATTTGTATTCTAACATTCATGGCAAAGATGCCTCCTTATTCTAGGCGTCTTTGCAGAGCTGAGTAAGAAAGAACCAAATTAAGTCAGATTCGTCATTTAGGGCCTGCTGAGAACGTATCTCTCAACTGTGTTCTTTCATCCTGCCTAAATTATGCTGTAACATATCCCATAGACTAAGGTATCTATCTTCAAGAGTCCCCTATTAAAATGCAGATTTCCCAGTAGTGGTAGCATAGCAAACTATTGCCAGCCATTACTTCTTTTTTTTAAAGATTTTATTTATTTATTTGTGAGAGAGAGAGAGAGCACACGCACACAGGCAGACAGAGGCAGAGGGAGAAGCAGGCTCCCCGCTGAGCAAGGAGCCCGATGTGGGACTCGATCCCAGGACACTGGGGTCATGACCCGAGCCGAAGGCAGCCACTTAACCAACTGAGCCACCCAGGCGTCCCCAGTCATTACTTCTTAATAAAATGAGTCTCTCCAATTGATATACAAACACAGCAGAGTGAGGATGGCATAGCGTATGGGATGGTTACATTTTGGGAGAGGAAGGGAAAGTCCAAAACATGAGTTCTGCACTCATTAGTAATCTCAGGTAGCACAGTGCCACAGAGGTCCTGGGGCAGCTTGGAAATACCCCAGAAGAGTGGGTTCCAGTGGAGAGGAATGCTGGGAAATCACAGGAGGGCACAGAAAGGGAAAACATAAATGAATTGTGGTAGAAAATAATAACAACAAGTGCTGGTGAATATGTGGAGAAACCGAACCCTTCAAGCAGTGTTGGTGGGGATGTAAAGTGGAGCAGCCACTGTGGAAAACAATCTGGCAGTTCCTCAAAAGGACCCAGCAATCCCATTCCTAAATCTCTACCCAAGAGAATTGAAAACGTAGGTCCACACGAAAGCTTCCACATGAATATTCATAGCAATGTTATGCACAGTAGCTGAAAAGTAGAAACAACCCAAATATTCATGAATACTAATGAACAGATAAACAAAATGTAGTACATCCACACAACGGAGTATTACCTAGCAAGAAGGAAGGAAATACTGACACCTGCTACAGCATGGATGAACCTTGAAGATATTATGTTAAGAGAAAGAAGGCAGTCACAAAAGACCATAGATTGTATGATCCTACTTAGAGGAAGCATCCAAAACAGGCAAATTTATAGAGACAGAAAGTAGACTAACAATTGCCCCGAGCTGGGAGATACGGGAGGTGGGGAATAACCACTGATGGGCATGGAGTTTCCTTTGGGAAGATGAAAGTGCTGTACAATTGGGTTATAACAATGGTTGCACAACCTTGTGAAGGTACTAGCGAACGTTGAATTTTTACTTAAATAAACTAATTGATATCTACATTATCTCAATAAAACTTTTTTAAGGGGCACCTGGGTGGCTCAGTTGGTTAAGCATCCAACTCTTGATTTCAGCTCAGGTCATGACTTCAGGGTCATGGGATCGAGCCCCTTGATGGGCTTTGTGCTAAGCTTGGAGTCTGCTGGAGATTCTCTCTCTCTCCCTCTGCTCCTCCCCCTGCTCATGCTCCTCTCTCTCTCTCTAAAATAATCTTTTATAAACAAATCAATAAGTATAACTACTTAAAATATTAATTATACCAGGACTTGACCCAGGTTCCTCATTCAGTATTATTACCCATATTTCTAATTAACTTCTAACTAACTTATTCTGAAACATTATAAGAATGGATAGCCTAAAATTTAAAGTATAAATAATGTAAAGCCAAAAACCAAGAACTAGACTTGAATCTGAGTTCCAGGACTTCTTGAACCACCCGAGGTAGATAGTTTGCCTAGACCATAACTGTGCCCTGACCAAGCATCAGGGACCAGCCTCCCAAATCTATTTACCATCCCATCTTGCTGTGAGTAAACACCTGTATCTTCAAAATAAGTTCCAGATTTTAAGTTTCCATAATAAAATTCTGGGGTCCAAAGGATAAAAAAAAAAAAAAAGGATCATTCATTAGGGACAGATTAAACATATTCCAAATTTTCATCCAACACATCTGAACCACCAGCAAAATGGTAATCTGGCCTCTCAATCTGAATGTCCAGGAAGAAAAAAAATAAAACTTTGACAAAATTAGTGACTGACATCACAAGTGGAACACATAGGAAGCTACACAGAAATTCAGGCTCAAAGCCACTCAAATAATTTTATTTGCCGAAAATTTACTTTTAATGAAATTTAGACTTAGCCTTAATAGATTTGGTGGTTTGCCTGCCCATAACATGACTTCTGTGAGAAACTGTAGAAGACTAAGTACCTATTAATAACTAATTTAGCCTTTTTTTTTTTTTTTAAAGTAGGTTCCATCCCCAGCATGGAGCTCAGCTCAGGGCTCAAATTCACAACCCAAGATCAAGACCTGAGCTGAGATCAAGAGTCAGAGGCCTAGCTGACTGAGCCATCTGGGCTCCCCAAGAAAGAATTAGTTTTTTTGAAGCTTACAGCCCAAAGATGACCCCTCCATGTTTTATAGAATCCCCAATTCTCTATAGCTGAGTCAAGAAACTCCTCCCTCCTGGTATATGTCATTACCTTTAAAACATAGTGTAGACATTTACCCAATCCTTACTAACAATTCTACATGAAATGACTCTTACTCTTCATATTATAGATCCCTCAAACCTAACATAGAGTTTACCCCGTCTTCAAAAGGAGCTTTCTGTCACCCATCGAAGATCACAGACTCATTAACTTAAAGGATTTATTCTCAGAATTCCATATTGTTTTTCTTCTTAGTAAGCCCCTCAACCAAGTATCTCGCATAAAGAGCAAAAAGATTTTAGGTACAACATATCCACAAGAACAACTCCACACTTCACTTCTTGTGTATGATAAATCTTCTTGAGGAGTCAGTTACGAACAATGTAAGACTTCATAACACACTTATTAGTCTATCGTCAGCCTTTGATTCTCTGGACAGGACTGTCTTTTCACTAAACTTGATGACCCTGGCAAACATCCCAGATGATTAACATTGCCTAAAACCCATGTCATAATAATATTTCCAGAATCAGAATAGCTAGGCATGATCGTAAGTCTGACAAAATTCTGTTTTTAAACTGGATAAAACAGAGTTTTCTATAGCCTACTTCATTTCAGTTTTTACATACAAGGCAACTTGGTCCTATTTCTGATGAATGGTATACCCGCCCTCCCACCACAGTTAATAGGAAGATGGATGATTTACACAGGGTTACAGCTTTACAACATGAACAGCCTTAAGACCCAACTCAAACTGCTGGCTAATCACTGTCAGAAAAAAGCAGTTCAAATTCAACTATGTTAAAAAAAAAAAAAAGAAAGAAAGAAAGAAAGAAAGAAAAGAAAAAAGAAGAAGAGAAGGAGAAGGAGGAGGAGGGAAAGGAAAAAAGATTGATTTGGGCAGGAATGGATGTTCAAGTGGAAAATACTGCAGAGCTTTAGCCATCATGTTACTGCATGCTACAAACAAACGGTCTGATTTTTAGCTAATTCATCCTAGTGGGCCTATGTGCTTCACCACATAGGTGAAGAGGCTTCAGCTGGATCTCCTTGCAGGTCACTCCACGCCCAGGAAGCGGACTAGAACCACGGCCTTCCAATTCTCTTTGCCCAGTGTTCCCTTCCTGGTTCCCGGATATGGATGTATAGGGCCTTGAATGAGAATTTCTCCATGCTCCCAAGCATATTTCTCACTCCATTTTAAGGAAAATGTTTTTTGTCTACAGGTTCCCCTGTGGCTTACCAGCATGCAAAAGTGAGATAACCCCCGTTGCTTCAGGGCAAAAACATAGGCTTTTACAACGTATTTTCTGAACAGAAAGTCATCTTTGTTAACTGGGATCTAAAATACGTATCTACTGTTTCCCTGGGTAATAGTACAATAGATCCATCCTTGAAAGCTCATACACTGAAGCTAATTCTGTATGATAAATCAGAAAAGGAGAGTCTGGTTGGGTGGTTGGTTGGTTGGTTGTCTGCTCGTTATTTTATGGATATTGGATAGCTCATAGAATCACCATGGAGGGACGCTTGGGTGGCTCAGTCAGTTAAATGACTGCCTTCGGCTCAGGTCATGATCCCAGTGTCCTGGGATCCAGTCCCTCAGCAGGAAGCCTGCTTCTCCCTCTGCTTGCTGCTCCCCCTGCTTGTGTGTGTTCTCTCTCTTTCTCTCTCTGACAAAAAAATAAAATCTTAAAAAATGTGGATTGGAGAACCAGGTTTCAGTTTCAGCTTCCAGAAACAATTCCCAAACCACACCTCAGAAGCGAGTTGATGAGGAAACCACTGACACCAGTCCTAAGATCTAGACACTTCCATTGGTCTCTCTGCCTCTGTAACATCAAGTATACCAACTGGCCAGCACTGCTACTGACTCCCCTACTGAGGAAACCCCACATCCCTGCCTTCTTATAACCTTGGGAACAAAGTCCAAGTCCAATATGGCTATAACCAACTGGTGGACCTTAAGTCCTAGTTTCCAGGGACAACAGAAAAACCAAGTATGGAATATTTTTAAGGTCTATGCAGGGTAGTTTTTGCCCCCAAGCTAAGACTCAAAAAATGAGCTATTCCCTAAGCCAAGAACGGGATTTGGTTATTGCCTGACCATGACGAATGACAAACTACAACTACCATTCGGTACCAAACTTCCAAAAGTATCATTATAAAACCACTAGTATTTAAGAATGAGAGTTTATTATTTATTTGAGAGAGAGATAGAGAGAGCACAAATGGAGGGAGGAGCAGAGAGAGAGGGATAAACACACCCCACACTCAGAGCAGAGCCCCATACAGGGCTCAGTTTCACCGTCCTGAGATCATAACCTGATCTGAAATCAAGAGTCGGTTGCTTAACCAACTGAGCCACCCAGGTGTCCCTGGGATCCATACTGTTTTACAAATTCCTCTGGTAATTCAAATACAGTCTTCAATGATTGGGAAACTACTAGTTGAAACCTGTCCTTATACTCTTAGATCAGAGAAAACAAACATGGGTCTGCACTAGTTATGCTCCTAAGGCCCAAGAAATGGATGCATAAAGAATCCATGCTCATATTCTGTAGTCACCATGGAAGACACTAAAATTAATCAGTAATAATTAATTTAAGTGTGGTTTATCTGTATGATGAACTCTGGTGCAGAAATTTAAAATGTTCATTATAAAGAGTATTTAATGTCATGAGAAATACCTATTATACAGTATCAAGAGAATAAAGCATAATATTCAACATTATGTTATATGCAACATGTACAAAGTGCTCTCAACCATGTAAAATAAATATACACATAAGGGGCAAAAGTAAGATTTATTGTGTGTGCTACACACCTCCCTTCTCCACCCACTAATGGAACAGAGGCCAGAAAAACTAGGAGAATTTAAGCACAGAAGCTAAGTCTGTCAACATAATCAAGATTCAGGAGAAAGAGGGAAACGAAGAGAAAAGGCTTCAGTTACAAAAGAGAGAAAATGTCTTTTGAGAAGCGACCATGACTTATCAAACTGTTCCCATCGGACTTTTTTTTTTTCCAGGAAATTCTGGAACATAGATTCTGTCTTCCCTGCTAGGTATAGAAGAGAAAGCATGTGGACCAGGGACAGGGTTTCTCAACCTCAGCACGACTGACATTTGAGACTGAATAATTCTTTGTTGTAGGAGCTGTCCTGTGTGTTCCTAGCCTGTGTACCAAGATGTCAGCAGCGTCCTGTGCCTCCTCCCCAGTTCTGACAACCAAACATGTCTCCGACATGGCCAAATGTCCCCCAGGGGGGAGAATCACCCCTACTTGAGAGCCACTGCACTCGAAGTAGCTAAGTGCCACTGGGCAAACTGAGGAGGAAACCCTCCTGAGAACAGAGCCAGCTCTGAGCAAACAGGACTGAGAAAAGAGGAGGGAATAATAATGTGGCTTGTACAGTTTGTGCCCAGAAAAGGCCTCCTCTGAGGTCAGACATAACCAGAGCCTCTCCGGGAGTGTCTGATTCCCCTGACTTTGTTTCTGGGTTAAGCGAGAAGAGGCTGAATTTTTTGTTATTTGCATAATCACCCTCTCCAATGCCCTAAAAGTTTCTTAAGAGAATCAAGCTTAGTGGAGAAATTGGAAAGAAAAAGAAAAAAGAATCAGAATGTCTAAAAACATCTTCAGCTGGTTAGAGGAATGGATCATCTACCCAGGGTTCTGGGTAGTAAAATGGTCACCTGAGAGAAATTGAAATCCCAAGCTGGTGCCATTTGCAGGAGTGAAGTCCAAGTTCACAGGCACTGACGGGGGCGGGAACTGCATACTGAGAATTTAACATGTACACTAGCCTGGAACAGTGGAACCTCAGATATCAAAGACTACTACTGTCTGACTCCCACCTGAAATCCAATGTTCAAGAAGCCATTTGGTAGGCTGTAGACAGACAAGCCAGAGGAAAGACAGATGCTCTGGGTTCAGCCTGCTTTCCCGAATGTGCCAGGGTAGAAGATGCATGTGTCTTTCCCATGGACTGAATGTGGGCCACATAGAAGAGAGAGTTGACATAGATTCACAGCAAGGTGTAAAGAGACTTCAGCAGAGAGAAGTTGAAGGTACCACCAACCCCAGGAGCTGTGAAAAGAACACGAGACAGCTGAAGGCATGTGCATCACCCAGATGAAGGCAACATTAGATAGATGGGAAAGGAAGACCCAGAAGAATCCACAAACACATCCAAGGGAAATGAGTCAACTTTAAACACTTGCCGGGACGCCTGGGTGGCTCAGTTGGTTGGACGACTGCCTTCGGCTCAGGTCATGATCCTGGAGTCCCGGGATCGAGTCCCACATCAGGCTCCCAGCTCCATGGGGAGTCTGCTTCTCCCTCTGACCTTCTCCTCGCTCATGCTCTCTCTCACTGCCTCTCTCTCAAATAAATAAATAAAAATCTTAAAAAAAAATTTTTTTTTTCCCAGAAAAAATTCAGAATGGTTCAGAAACCATTCTCATTCAGCTGGAAGAAAAAAAACTAGGGAGAGAAAAGAGAAGAAGAGAAAGAAGAGAAGAGAGGAGAAGAGAAAAGAAGAGAGAGGGAGGAAAGGAAGGAAGGAAAGAAGGAAAAGAAAGAACTCTACAATGCCCCCTTTCCAGAATAACATGATGCAAGAGAGATGCAAAGTCTTGGCCTTTTGATGAAAATTTAAATACTGTACGTGGGACTGGATATGAACGATGCTTTTGGTGTGAAATAACTGTAGAAATTTCAATTTCCTAGAAGAGTCAAAAAGGCATGGGGCCTGAACAAATTTACAACCAAGGGCAATTGAAAAATTAGTCCAACCAAGAAAATTTTAAAAGATGGCAGATAAAAGTAAACTTTGGGGCACCTGGCTAGCTTAGTAGGTGGAGCACGTAATTCTTGATCTTGGGATTGTGAGTTTGAGCCCCATGTTGGATGCTGAGATTACTTAAAAATAAACTATTTTTTTAAAAAGTAAAATTGACTTCTGATTACACACTTCTCCAAAGTATCAGTTTATCTTTATAATTCACATGAGGAAACTATGCCTCATGAGAGATGAGAAAGACAACAAATTGCAGAATGTATGTCCTTAAGAAATTTGGATAATGAATCCATCATTAAAAACAAATCCTTAAAATAATTGTTTTAATTCTTAAATATAAAGGAATAGAATTTATTAGACAAGATTGGATACTATGTAAAAAGAACAGGAGCAGGGGTGCCTGGCTGGCTTGGTCAGTAGAGTATGCAACTCTTAATCTCAGGATTGTGAGTTCAAGCTCCATGCTGGGGGTAGAGTTTACTTAAGAAAAGAAAGAAAGAAAGAGAGAGAGAGAGAGAAGGAAAGAAAGAAAGAAAAGAAAAGAAGAAGGAAGGAGGGAGGTAGGAAAGGAAAGAAAAGAAAAAAGAAAGAAGGGAAAGCAGGGAGGAAAGAAAGAAGGAAAGGAAGGGAAGGAAGGAAGGAAGAAAAGAAAAGAAAAACAGGAACACTTAAAAAAAAAAAACACCTAGCAAGTAGAGGTTTGAAAATGAAAAATATAGTCCATGAAATACAAATAACCAGAGGGTTGGTTGAACATCAAACTAGACACTGGGGAAAAGAAATTCAGTAAACTGGAAGACAAGTCTTGGGAAATCACCCAGAGCTTCTTTGAGCAAAGATGCTGGTGTCCCATTTCCAGTGGGTTTTCTTAGGATCTGTTCCTCCACATGTTTCCTCTCCCCCATTCCTAACAGTTCATATCAGCCAGATCCTGCAACTGGGAGGAGTAGGGTGCTATTTCCTTCCAAAGTGACTGCATTTCCTCATTTGGGCCACTCTGCGACCTGACCATAATTCACAGTCAGAAAGCAAGACCTTAAGGAAGACAAGAATCATCTCTTGAAGTTTTGTAGGTTTTAAGGCAGGAGAAGGCTACTTTCTCCTCACAGAGGAGAGGTTCTTCTTTTGCCAGCCCAGAGTAATAAGAGAATCTGGGGAGCTCACAATTCTCGGCTTCTCTATTTAATGGTCCTAAAGCCCGAACTCATAGTCCTCTCCTATCAGGGCCTTTACCTTTGGTGCCTGAGCCTGGGCATCAGCCCTGACTGCCCTGTTGCTGCAGGAGAGGAATCTCTTTTAAGAAACTGCCCTGGGGGCTTTCTGACATTCACTGTGTGCCTGAGTGGACAGTTAGCCGAACTGAGCCTGCTTTTTTTTTTTTTTTTTCAGGGCTTCTGTATCAGTCAAAGTTTGCTCAGAAAAATAGAACCCCTAGAAATGATCTAGAATATGGGATTCATTACAGGAATTGGACCTCATGCCATTGTGGGAGCTGGTGATCCACTCTCTGGCCCAGCTGTTGCCCCCGCTTCCAGTGCTGAGACTGAAGCAGGCTGGGCAGACAGTCCAGCCCAGGAGTCGGAGAAGCCGAAGGAGGAGGTCTGGTGAGAACTGCAAGAGCTGTGGGCTGGCAGTTGCTTCAGACCCACGCGGTGAGCACGCAGAACAGGAATGACCTTCGTGAGCTGCCAACAGTGCCTGGTATCCTGCTTACATTCTGCTAGGGTCTGAATGTCTGGGTACCCCCCACCCCCTCATAGGCTGAAATCCTAATGATCAATGTCACGGTATTAGGAGGCAGGACCTCTCCAAGGTGCTTAGGTGGGATTAGGTCTCTCACACACACACACACAAAAAGAATGGGTGTCTTTTTTTTTTTTTAAGATTTTTTATTATTTATTTGACAGACAGAGATCACAAGTAGGCAGAGAAGCAGGCAGAGAGAGAGAAGGAAGCAGCCTCCCTGCTGAGCAGAGAGCCCGATGTGGGGCTCGATCTCAGGACCCTGGGACCATGACCTGAGCTGAAGGCAGAGGCTTTAACCCACTGAGCCACCCAGGCGCCCCAAGAATGGGTGTCTTATAAAAGAAATCTACAGAGCTCCCTAGTCCTTTAAGCCATGTGAGGATACGATGAGAAGAGGGCCCTCACCAGACCATGCCAACACCCTGTTCTTGGACTTCCAGATTTTAGAACTATGGGAGATAAATTCCTGTTATTTCTAAGCTACCTTGTCTGTGCTACTTTGTTACAGCAGCCTGAGCAGACCAAGACACCTTCTCACTGTACAACAAATATAAAGGCATTTCAAATCTCACATGGGTCATGTGGCCCAAATTAACCAGATTATGCAGGAAAGGGGAGTCTGAGAAATGGAGTCTCAGCTTAACTTAGGTGATGCAGAACATACCCCCCTGGCTCCTAAAGCAACGAACAGAAGTCACCTAGCACTAAAATCCTCATGATTACCACTGTCCCCCGTGACTCAAATGTTATTGTATAAATAATGTTGTGCCTTCCACTTGACCCTCAAGTCAATGTCCTTATGATGAGCGTCTAGTAATTGGTGACCCTGGAAGTCAGGACTCATCACAGCACTTTCCGCCTTGCCTTGCCTGCTGACTATAGAGCGATTCCAGTTCCAGAACTGATCCTAACGCTTGGCTTTCTAGACCATTTTGGCCTGGATTTCCCCTCTGGAAAGCAGACCCCGCTACGGGGGGGTTGTGGGCAGACAGCTAATTTGTAAGGCAATCCCAGGGATGAGGACCATGGGCAGGGGAGAAGGAAAGTCAAGACGAGGGTGAATCCTTGAGTTTCTTCTCAGCACCGTGGGAGGCTGGGGCTTGACCCTGCCAAGATCTCAGAAAAACCATATAAGATGTGCATCAGAAATGACCATAGGGGCGCCTGGGTGGCTCAGTGGGTTAAAGCCTCTGCCTTCAGCTCAGGTCATGATCCCAGGGTCCTGGGATCAAGCCCCGCATTGGGCTCTCTGCTCAGCAGGGAGCCTGCTTCCTCCTGTCTCTCTGCCTGCCTCTCCGCCTACTTCTGATCTCTGTCTCCCAAATAAATAAATAAAATCTTTAAAAAAAAACTTTAAAAGAAATGACCATAGAAATGCATAAAGAGATTTTTTTATGGATGAGAGAAGCATTTATCTACCTTCTCCCAATCCCCATTAGACCAAGTGTGTGCCCTAGAGTTCTCTGTCTCTTACTTTCAGGATGAAAGTCCCTTTCTTTAAGGGTCAAGGGGGTTCTATAGGCATCCTGGTGCCACAGCCCCACAGGAGTACCGGGGCATCGGGTGTCATACCTGCAGAGAGCTGGTGGCCGTGCCAATGGCCAGTCTGAGACCAAGAGGAAGAGGAGAAAGGAAAAGAAGAGGATACAGGGAGGAGACAGAAATACGGAATGTTCTGGCCCCTCAGATAATGCCGGCTGGGGTACAAAGCAGAGAAGAAGGTGAATTCAGCAAGGAGTCTTCATGGCCCCTCAGGCCATCCCAGCCGCAGGCTGAGACGTGGAAGGCCAGTCCTGATCTACACATAGCCCTCCAAAAGTCTCCCCAAGAACATTATCCTCTTGTTCTCCTAAATTAAGCTAAATTCATCCAGAGCCAACCCCCCAGATGAAAGTGACCCAAGGAACAGGAAGGGTCGCAGTGCTAAGGAGAAACGTCGGATGTCAAAGCGGCCCAGTTATACACATTTTATCGACTAAGGACCAAGAGAGAGAAATAGAGAAAGAGACTGTTCCCACTACGAAGCAAGGGGCAGGGGGCCGGTTCCACAGAATGGCTCAGAAGAATAAAGACCTAAATGCCCACCAGTGAGTCATGCCAAGAGCACTTCGTCCCGGCTTGAACTCTTCCCTGACACATTCCCAGTTTCAATTTTGTCTCTGAAGGACAGCTTGGGTGACAAGGAGGGGCCTGAGAATGGTTTTATCTCAGAACGCTGACCTAACACAGCCCACACATAGAAGAGATTCCCCTTTTCTCCCGCAGTATTTCTCTCACCTTAGAAATACTTCCAGAGGCCAACAGCTCCTACAAGATGTATAATCCTTATCAACGCAGCCAAGGGGCTATCAAAGCAGTGGAGATCACATGGCCGTTAAGATAAAGGTTTGGCCTGTTCCAGGGTGGGCTTATCAAGGCTTAGCAGCAAGCGAGTTCTGTTGCTTCAACTGCATTTAAAAAGTTCATTGATTTGTAGCTAATACCAAGTTGTCATAGTTTCATGAGTAACAGCTTGTGGTTTTCAGAATCAAAGCCTTTTCCTGAATCAATAAGAGCAGATTTCCTGAGGTGACCGGAGCACCTGCGGAGAAGGGAGAAGCCCAGAGAGACGTGCCGGTGGACAGGAGGACTAAACGCGGTCCGACCATGAGTGTCTAGAAGAGAGGAAAAAATGACACTCTCCTTCTCGAGGCATCAGAAACTGAGCCTTTTAGAAATTCAAAAAGACTGTAAAGAGATCATTGCTTTGAAAAAGTTATAGATTAATGACGTGTAAATATGCATGTAATAAACGGGCTCTAAGAAGGGAAGAGCCAAACTGAAAATTTTTTAAAAGCTTATCAATCAGTTTACTCTTCACTAGGACAGCTTTTCCATAGTGTGAGATTGGCACAACTATTTTTCTTGAATCAGTTTCTTGGAAAATAGTGACCTGAGCTTCTCTTTGAGCTTCTCTTTGTTCATTGGGGGAAAATAATTACAGGCAGGCAAGTGCACACACACACACACACACACACACACACACACACACAGCCGTTACATTAGCCCTGACCCCATAATGTATATTTCTGATAATATCTTAGTATTACGTTGGACTTTCATAGCATTCTCTCATCCTACTCTATTTGAGCTTCACGGTATCCTTGTTGGGCCGACAGAGCTATTATTTTTATCCCCCTTGGAAGGAGGAGAAAATTGAGTCTTAGCGGGAGTCAGAACATCTAGCCCAATTCTCCCAGTGGTGCTTAGGGCAGACATCACTAACGGATCAAGGAACTCTCTCCAAAGAAGTTCAAACTAAGCCTTAGAATCCTTTTCGAAGTTGACCTACCAGCAGCCAGTATCGGTTGCTGGAAGACGGACTGAAAGATAAAAGCTGGTTGTCATCCGAGACCCAAGTGACCAGACCCAAGGTCATAGGACCGCTTCATGGTCAAGTCGAGACACACATCTTTCCTTTCAATGCTTCCTTCATGACCACCAGAACACTTTCACCCCCATGAGGTGGGCTTGCTCAGGCTAATGCTATGGCCACCAGGGTTTTTAGTTGTCTTTCTGCACGCAACTGCCAAACTCCATTCATGCTCATTTAGGAAGCGTAGGACATAGCAGAGCTCCTAGAAACTTGGAAATTGCATATGTGGTTCACATTACATTTCTATCTGATTCTGTTGCTCTAGATGATAGACAGCTGGTGGGATCTTCAAAGACTGGTATTCTTTAATTTCAGTACTTATTGAGCCCAAATAAATGAATAAGCAACATAATTCCAGACCCCGATAAATGCCAAGAAACAGATGACGCAGGGTAAGAATGATGGTGGTGGAGATGGGGTGAGCTCTCGTTTCAGGTAAGGTGATCAGGTAATCTCTGAGGGCTTGACATTGGAGAAGAGACTGGAACAAGGGCCATGCCTCATGAAGATCTGGAGAAAAGGTCTTCCGTGGAACAGCAAGAGGAAAGAAACAAGCTGTACCTGATTGAGAAATAGCACGGGGACTATGCCAGACGTCACCGAGGCCATGGTAAGGACTTTCAGTTTTATCCTAGGCATGACAGGAAGCCTCTGTAGAATTTAAAACAGGTAACTCGGGAAGCTAATTCAGTTTTAAAACAAGTTACATGACCAAATGTTTACTTTTAAAGATCACTCTGGAAAGCAGTGTGAACAATGCACTCAGTTGAGGGTTGAGAATAATGGTGGGGAAGCCATCTGGGGTCACTCACAGCAATACCCCCATCGGAATTTAGAAAGACAAGTCAGATGGGCAGAAGGAGCCGTGCACAGGCACAGTCTGATGTGGGCATCAGTTCTCTGTCGGAGGTTTGGGTCCTCCTAGAAGCAGATGTGAAGACCGGATCAGACGTGCAAGAGATTTATTGGGGGAAATGCCTGCGAAGGATCAAAGGAGGAGGCAGAGAAGGCAGAGAGGGACTTCAGGCCATAAGGAGGTGTGGCACTTGGGAAGGAGTGATGGAAGGAAGACTGGACGGGAAGAGTCTCCAATGACAGTACAGTTTCAAGAACGTTTTGCCCAGAGCCGTGGGGAGTCTTCATGCCAAAATCGCCATGCTTAGTCATTTACTGGGAACAGCCCGTGGGAGGTGGCCTCAACAGGGATGCGGGGGTGGACCCCATAGCACAGCAGCTGGAGCTATCATCCAACCATGCCTGGCACGGCAGAGGAGCTCAGCAGCCAACTTTCATGGTCACCAGTGCAGCCGGAGGATGCTGTGGAAGGATCCATACTCTGCCTTCTTGGGGGCTTAGCTTCTCAGGGACTTAGCTCCCACGTCTCCATCCTGTCCATCTGCAAGCAAGTGGGCTCTAAGAAGTTGCATCCTGGGAAAACTTCTCTTCTTGATCTCAAATCCTCCTCTACATAATGCTCTGTCTCATCCCCCTACACATCCAAGTTTCTACTAAGACAACAAAGAGCTGTCTCCCCACCCCTCGCCAAGATGCTCTACGTTCTCATTCCCTTTAGTACTCTTCCATCCACTCCTTTCTCCTGCTCCTCCCTTGGTCCCGAGGCTTCTCTTCTGAAGACCACCAGCGACCACCATCTTGCCAGAGCTGATAATACAGACTCTGCCATTATTATCTTTCCTGATCTCTTGGCAACATTTGATGAGGTGGATTACTCACTCCTTCTTAAAATACTTTTCTCCACTGGTTTCTGAGATGTCACATCCACAGTCTATTCTTTCTCATTCTCTTACTCCCTGCTGGTTCCACGCACCTTCTAAACCTTCTCTCTCTCTTCTCCTTCTGCCTAAAAGAGCCTATCACCTTGCTGTATGTATGATGGGAAGCTATCTTGACATTGTCTTTCATCCTCTCTCCTGTGGGGCTTAAAATAAAAACCCTCTGCTCAGTTCTCCAGGTTTTACCTCCTTGGTCAAATTTATGATTATAAATCCTTTCTTCTCTCCACTAAATCTGTCCCTTGCAAATGGAAAGGGTTTGCTTGTCCTATTTTTATTAAGTAATGTATTTTCTAAATTTGTTTAGCTTCTTAAATCTTTACTTTTTTAAAAATGGAGATATAATTGACATATAACATTGCATTAATTTTAGGCATCCAGTATAATGATGTGACATTTGTATATACTGTGAAATGATCACCACAGTAAGGTTAGTTAACATCCATTACCACACAGCTGTAATTTTTTTCTTGTGATGCAAATGTTTAAGATTGACCCTCTTAGTAACTTTCAAATATGCAATGCAGTATTGTTACCTATCATTGCTATACTGTACAGAACAACTCTGGGATTTATTTAATCTCATAACTGGAAGTTTGTACCTTTTGGCCAATTTCACCCATTGCGCCCACCTCCCAACCCCCACCTCTGGCAACCACCAATCTATTCCCTAGGTCGGTGAGTTTGCTATTGTTCTTTTTACGTTCACATATAAGTGAGATCATATAGTATTTATCTCTCTGCCTAACTTATTTCACTTAGCCTAACACCCTCAAAGTCTATCAGTGTTCTAACAAATGGCAGGATTTCCAATAGCTTTTCTTTTATTCTATTAGGTAATGTACTTTTAAAACAAAGCTAAGGGACGCCTGGGTGGCTCAGTTGGTTAAGCAGCTGCCTTCGGCTCAGGTCATGATCCCAGCGTCCTGGGATCCAGTCCCACATCGGGCTCCTTGCTCAGCAGGGAGCCTGCTTCTCCCTCTACCTCTGTCTGCCTGTGCGTGCGCGCTCTCTCTCTCTCTCTCTCTCTAACAAATAAATAAATAAAATCTTAAAAAAATAAAAAATAAAACAAAACTAATCCTGGGCACCTGGGTGGCTCAGTCGGTTAAGCGCCTGCCTTCAGCTCAGGTCATGACCCTGGAGTCCTGGGATCGGAGCCCCACATCAGGCTCCCAGCTCAGCAGAGTCTGCTTCTCCCTCTGCCCCTCCTCCTGCTTGTGCACTCTCGCTCTCTAATAAATAAATAAAGTCTTTAAAAAACAAAAAATCTAATCCTTAACATCTTTTTTTTCAACTATGTCTGCCCTCCCTTGAAGCAATGGGAGGCCCCATCTTCCATGAGTGGGGGGTGCTGGAGCAAATTGTTGAGAATGAAATATCTCAGCACCAAATTGTCTCCACTAAACTGTTGAGAATGAAATATCTCACACCAAATGGTCCATAAAGCATGTCCACCTGTGTGTCTCCAAGGCATTAACAAAATGTTACATACCTTACATACTTAAAACGGGGGACTCCCCCGCCACCTCCCTACCCCCACCACCACCCCGCATATCCAAATCTGCATCACGTCCATCCTCCCTCAACCACCTCGGAGAGTGGCTCCTCCATTCATTCAATTGCTTGGGTCATAAATCTGAGAAACAGCTCTACCAGTTCCTCCCTCTTACCCACCACCTCCCGTGGGGAACCAGATCTTGCCCATTCTGTTCTGTCCCCTCCCCAGTTATCTCTCCCCTGTGTCTACTTCTCTCCATCTCCACTCCACTGTCCAACTACTAGCCATCATTATCTCTTCTCTGAATTGCTACAATAATCTTCCAACTGATGCCCCTGCTTCCACTCTTGCTTCTTTCCAATCCCAGCCCCACACAGCACCTGAGAGGTCTGACAAAACCCTTCAGGTCCTGCCGATGTCTTACTCCATATCCTTTCAATGGTGTCCCATTACACTTGCCATAAAATACAAAATGCTTGGCACGGCTTCAACGGCTCCACATGTTCTGTCTTCTGCCTCCCTCTTTGGACTTACAGCAAGCTACTCTGCTTCTCAAGCTCCAATCCTGGCCTTCCCGTGGTCTCTGAATGCCCCACGCCTCCTCCCTCTGAGCCTTCAAACATGCAGATCCTTTATCTCCCCCCACACCCATTCCTTTGCCTTCTACTCAACTTTCTACCTGGGATTCCTCAAAGGAGCTTCTCCTGGACTTTTCAATCCAAATTAAGTCCCCAAGTTACTCTTGTGGCACCTGTTTCTTTTCCTTCATATCAGTGATTGTTATATGTGATTCTAAAGTCATGCATGAGATATACCTGTTGAATGCTTGCATTCCCATAGAATTAAGGGCATGGACCATGGCCTTTTGCTCATTGGCTAGCACAGTCTCTAGCATATAGTAGGGACTCCCTGTCTGCTGAATAAATAAATGAATGCATTGTCTAGGACAGGTAGAATAATAAAGCAAAAAGGAAGGAGATAGAATCTCGGGGGAAAGATTACCAGGAAAGAGTAGACAAAGGAAAAGGAGTCAGCAAAAGAAACAAAGCTCAGGAAAGGGGCAGAAAGGATTTGGGATTTCTAAGGAACTACAACATGGAAGACAGGGCACTGAGTTTTTACCGTATGTCCTCGACAGAAAATGCCAGTGCTGGGAAGACCAACTGGAGCTATCAAACATGGCTGATACAAGTGTAAAATGGTACATGCACTGCTTGGCAATATGAAAGCTGAACATATGCCTAACTAGTGGACCCATGACTCTACTCCTCGGTTTTGGCCCAAAAGAAATGTGTACACCCACAAAAACGTGGACACGAATGTCACTGCAACACTATTTGTTACAGTTAAAAACTAGAAACAGCCAAATGCCCATCAACAGTAACAGGAACAGATTGTGATACATGAGTACAATGGAATACTATATAGCAATGAAGATGAATGAATTACTTGACACTCAATGAGTGGGAAAGTAGCCAGGCATCAGAGAGCAGACACTGTATGATTCTATTTGGTAAAGTTCAAAATCAGGCAAAACTAATCTACCGTGTTAGAAATCAGAATAGTGGCTACGTTTAGGGAGATCGTGCAGTAAGTAAAGACGAAACCCAAATGGGGCTTTGGGAGATGGTATCCTCTGGAATGTGACTACCAGGTGAGCCGAGTTTGCGACTAATCACTTGACTCACGCTCATGATGTGTGCACTCTGTGTTTGTTATACCTCAGCAACAGTTTACTTCAAAAGACAACTTGGTAGTCTTCTATTGAAATTGTTTATCACTGCCTTAAATAGATTATCACCAAATCTTTTCAGGAAATGGAAGCGTTGGTGTGTGTGCCTCTGAGTGTGTATGTATGTGTGGGTGTTGAACATTGAATATTCTTCAGGAATGCAGTCAGGTGAAAAGAAACATCAGATTATGCTCTCTTAAATAACCTGGCTACGTGCCATAGTGTTTCCATAAAGGTTTTTCTATTCAATGAGAGTCAATCTACTTGTATTGTTAGAAGGATCCTATGTAACCCCAACCTATACCACGTCAAATTCCATTTTACCTTCTCCTTTTATTCTGTAAACCATTCAATTACTGAGCATTTTCTCTGCACCAATCCCTGTGAGGAATATCAGAGATTCAGAGAAAACTCTGTCCATCTCCCCCTTCTTATCTCTATTCTTAGGGCCTGAGAAATTCAGTAGGGATGCTTGCCAAGAGCATCTAGACCGCAGGAACAGGATCTAGGGCAAGACCGCGTGAGGCTTGCACCTAGAATAGCTGGAAATTGTATAATCAAAGGGGCAAGGGAAGCCAGAGACCGGTGGGAGGGAGACTTGGTAGAAGGAATCAGACAGCAGACAAGCTGACCTCAGGAAACAGACGCTGAAGAGATCAGGCACAGGTCAGGAAATAGATGGAAAGATGGCCCAGGAGATCAGGGGAGAATCAAGAGCGTTGGTGGGCGGGAAGTTCACTGGGTGCATCGATAAGGAGTGCATTGTCTCCTAGAAATTGAAAAACAATACAAAATTGACCAAAAGTCTGGCCGCTCTGTGTTATCACCACGCACCAGCAGTCCTAAAAAAATGCTGGTAAAAAACTCCTGCCTAAGAATGCTCGCTACAGGAGTGTTTGTAAGAGCAGCCGAAGGGTCCCTCACCCGAGAAATAGATGAGTGGGTCTAAGCATATCTTTTTTAAGATTTTATTTATTTATTTGACACAGAGAGAGAGAGAGAGAGAGAGAGAGAGATCTCAAGTAGTCAGAGAGGCAGGCAGAAAGAGAGGGGGTACCTCTGTCTCTCTCTCTCAGCAGGGAGCCCAATGCAGAGCTCGATCCCAGGACCCTGATATCATGAACTGAGCTGAAGGCAGAGGCTTAACCCACTGAGCCACCCAGACGCCCCTCTAAGCATATTCTCGAAAGCCTATCAGCCAGTGCTCTATATCAACTTGGGCAAGTCCAAAACATCATTACCAGCTGCATCGTGGCCTAATGCCCCTTACACAAAGTCTCAGAACACACAAAACAAGGGTTATGTACGGATCCTTATAAAAGCCCACAAAGTGCATAGCCTGACAACGTGGGGGAGAGTGGAGATCCCTGGAGGTGGGGAGAAAGGAAAGCCATCAGAAAGAGTACAAAGGACATTGTTTTTTGCAGTTTTGTTTTTTCTTTAAGCCCAGAAGTGGAAACGACACCATCGTAATTTTTATTACCTGGTCTTTTTCAGTGTGTCAGAAGTATCTCGTAATACAAAGAAAGATTTCGGACCCCCACCCACAAGAAACCTCCTGCCTGCCAGGGAACGCTGTGTCTTCCTGACACTTCATCCATCGGCACAGGTGAAGGATTCAGGGGCAAGAAAGGAAGGAAGGAAGGAAGGAAGGAAGGGAGAGCTGACATATGTGAAGGTTTCCAGAGCCCATTGCTACTGGTGGCATGAGATGGGCAAAGGGCCAGGTGCAAAAAAATTCTTCCTTTCTGGGAAAGAGGCTATCTGAAGACAAGACGAGATGCTCTTAACGCCGGTGGAGGGTAAAAAGGTCACCACCCATGCGGTCGTCTCCTCTCAGACACCAGGCCAGACCTTGTCACACATAAGCAGTCAGGGATGACTCAATTCTAAACAGCTCTAAATCGGGGAAGCAGCATGCCCGTTATAACCAGGCACTGTGACATTTCGGAATATGTGTTGGTAAGGCTCTCCATGTTAAGTAGCTTTACAAGTTGTTATTAGAATCACGTTAGCGCGGCGCTCCAGCAAACGTCCCACGTCCACAGATGATTCTTTCCAAGAAACCTATTGGTTTGCTTTTCTTCTCTTTTCCTTCTGAATAGCAGCTGACAGACAAAGGGGAGCTGGCCTGGGCCTTTGATGCCAATGCCAACCAGAACAATAGCTCTGCTTGCGGCAATCACCCTCTTTGTTCGGCCAGGAGAATGCTGGGGCTGTTGCTCACTGGGTCTCCTGTACGTGGGTGGCCCGAGCAAGGTGCTTTTGGCAGCCAGATGTAGATTCTGGGTGGTATGAGCTGACTGTCCACATAGCTACAGCTTGGGACTTGGCTGGAACTCCCCTGACCAGTGCAATCAGGGAGACCAGATGGACTCGCCTTCTCATCCTTTGAAGACAGTCCTTTATTTAGCTACAGGGAAAGAAGCAGCCAACCATCTGACCTGGAAAGCATTCTCGGGCAGCCTGGTTCTTTTCGCACACAACTAAGAGAAAGGGAAAGTACTCTGCTGAAAGGAAAATTTAGGGACAGCCTTTGCAAGCCACTGAGGAGTTTGCAAAATCACACGTACAAGTGGGCACCAGAGGTTCAATTAACCAGTGGGAGCTCCCCATTTATTTTCCTGGGGCACTTCCATTTAGAAGGCAGACGACTCTTCCGGGAATTTGTCACCATTTCTAAGGGCTTCTGTGCCGTTACTGCTGTGGCCGTAATGGCTACTACAGCTGCCAGAGTGCTCCTCCCTCTAGACCACCCTCCCCAGAAGGGCAATCTGGCGGCTGGTGGGCTGAGGCACAGGGACTCTGCTGGCCACGCCTGTTGGTGCTGCTATCAGGAGGAGGTACTGAGTTATCATCACAGTCCCATGGGGACCCAGTTGTGGCCAAGGTAACCTGCAGCATTGACAGCTCTGTACCTGCCCACACTGGGTCACAGGGTTCCTTGAAGATGCAGCTGGAGCTGGGCCCTTCCCGCCGCCAACAAGTCCTTGGGGAATAATCTACCAACCACCAACCACCTTGTGCTCTGTCGCTCTAGTTCAATTTCCATACTGTAGCTTCACACTCTCTCTGGCTAACCCCCTTTAGATAGTCTACCTAGTTGGGTGGTGTTCCCACTTTGGATGAGGGTTTCATCCCTAAACACAGACTCTTTGCCCGTAGAGCCTGCTCTGGGATCTAGCTCATCAGACACTTAGGTTGGAGCTGGGAGCACAGGGCCACTATGCACAGTTGTACCAGTTGTTCACTGCACAAGTTCTTCCAGCCAGGATGGTGAATGGTGAATGGCTGAAATCAGGTCCTATGGACTTTTACTATTTCCATTTCATCAGCACCTAATGGGTGCGAATGCCAGTGCCTGCTACTTTTTGTCTCACTTGCTCAGACCAGCACACCTCTTTCCTTGACAAGTCGTTACCCTCTTAGCTTCGACCTCATACTTCTAGTGGGAGATGCCAATCTTTGTACCCGAGTACTCAGACACCTGCCCTCAGGGGTGGATGCATGGCACAAGCGGGGACAATCAGAGTCCTTCCCAAAGGTTTTCAGCTAAGGGAAAAGGGTCTTTTCTCAACGGAGACCACGGTGGGAGAACGTGAGTCCAGAAGTTAGCAGGGGCTGAATTTCCTACCAGGTGGAAGAAACTGGGGTCCAGTAAAGGGTAATGAAGCCAATAGGTAAGGAGACAGAGAGGCAAGAAAGGGAGAGTCCTTTATAGGCCCTAGAGCCCTGACTCAGGGCATCACTGAGACAGTTCAGCAATCATCCCTATAACACCTCCTTGTCCCCATCATCTTTCATGAGCTAACAAATCCTCTCCGGGCTTCATCTAGTCTGTCTGTCCCGTTTCTATCGCTTGCAACCAAGCAACACAGTGCCCAATAAAGGTCTTCTTAAATACCAACGCTGCTGGGGAAAAAAAAAATCCTAACATTTATTGGAGGTCTAATATGTGCCTACCACGAGCGTGATGATTTTCCTATTATATCTTTTTAATTCTCTTACCATTATATCTTTTTAATTCTCTAACCAGCAGTAGGGAATATTAATCTCCTTGCTTTTCAGATGAAGACACTAAGGCACAAAATGGTTGAGGAACTTTCCCAAACTCACATAACCTAGAAAGCTTCTAGAAAGTTCATTCGTTTCTAAAAAATGGCGAACAGAAAGCTTTGAAATATTCACTGCCATCTTATGAAAGGCCCTTCCCCATGGAGATAGCCTCAGTATCAATCATGCTAGAAATTCCATATATCACGTTGTATTTATTATCATGTGTTGAACATTCAAGTTGTTTCCACATTTTGACTACCATGAATACTGCTGCTCTGAACATTTGTGGACAAGTTTCTGTGTGAACATAAGCTTTTAATTCTCTTGGGTATATATCTACCAGTGGAACAGCTGGGTTTTATAGTAACTCCATGTTTAACTTTTTGAGCACCTGCCAGACTGTCGTCAAAGTGTCTACACCATTTCATACTGCCACTAGCAACGGATGAGGGTTCTATATTCTCAACGTCCTCACCAAAACTTGGGATAACCTGTCTTTTTTTATTACAACCATGCTAGTAGATGGGAAGTAGTCTTGGGTTACTTGGGTTTTGACTTGCATTTCCCTGGTGGATAATGATGTTGGGTATTTGTAATATGCCTGTTGGTCATTCGTACATCTTCTTTGTAGAAATATCTTTTCAAGTCCTTGGGTTATTGTCTTTGCACTACTGAATTGCCTGAGTTCTGTATAGGTTCTAGATAAAAGTCCCTTATAAATACATGATTTGCAAATATTTTCTCCCATCTTTGGATTGCCTTCACACTTTTTTGGTAGTGTCCTTAGAAGCATAAAAGTTTTTAATTTCCAAGTTCTATTCATCTATTTTTTTTCTTGTGTTGCTTTTGCTTTTGGTGTCATACCTAGGAAATTTCGTCTAGCCCAAGATCACAGACTTCCTCTTTTATTATCCTCTAAGAGTTTTACAGTTTCTGCTCTTACATTTAGATCTATGATCCTCTGTGAGTTAATTGTGGCATAAGTATTAAGAAGGAATCCCACTTTATTCTTTTACATGTAGATATCCCGTTGTCCTGCTAACGTTGTTGGAAAGACTGTTCTTTCCTTACTCAATTACCTAGGCACCTTCCAAAATTGATTGATGATAAATGTTAAAAGCTTATCTCTGGACTCAGTTCTGTTCCATGATCTATAATTCTACCCTTATACCCGTACCACACTATCTTGATTACTGTAGCTATTTCGTAAGTTTGAAATGAGGAAGTGTGATTCCTCCAAATGTGTTCTTTTTTTAAGACTGCTTTTGGCCATCATGGGCCCCTTGCATTTCCATATGAATTTTAGGCACAACTTGTTAATTTCTACAAAAGAAAGCTGGGATTTGGGAAGGGTTTGCCTTCAATCTGTTGCTCATTTTGGGGGATGCTGCCATCCTAACTACATTGTCTTTCAGTCCATGAACATGGAGTTCTTTCTATTTAGTTATGTCTTCTTTAATTTTTTTATTGAAGTTTTATAGTTTCAACATACAAGTCTTGTGTTTCTTTTTAAAATTTATTCTTAAGTATTTTAATCTTTTTGGTGCTTGTGTAAGTAGAATTATTTTCTTAATTTTATTTTTGAATTGTTCATTGTTACTGTACAGAATATAATTGATGTTTTGTGTATTGATCTTGCTTGTACCATGAAACTTTGATGAACTCCCTTATTAACTCCAGTAGTTGGTGTCTGTGTGTGTGTATTCCTTAGGATTTTTTATGTACAAAATCATACCATCTGCAAGGAGAGGTAATTTTACTTCTTTATTTTCAATCTGGATCCATTTTATTTCTTTTTCTTGATTAAATGCCCTGGCTGGAACCTCCAGTACTATGTTGAATACAAGTGGTAAGAGCAAACATCCTTGTCTTGTTTCTGATCTTAAAGTGAAAGCTTTCAAACTTTCACTATTTACTATGTTAGCTGTGGGTTTTTTGTACTTTATACACTTCCTCAGGTTGAGCAAGTACCCTCTTAGTCCTTGTACGTGAATTGTTTTTACCATGAGGGGGTATTAAAACTTTTTTTTTTTAAGATTTATTTATTTGAGAGAGAGAGAAATCTTGAGCAGGAGGAGGGACAGAGACAGAGGGAGAAAGAGAATCCTCAAGCAGACTCCCCCTGAGCACAGAGCCCAACATGGGATGGGGCTCAATCCCAGGACCCTGAAATCGTGACATGAGCTGAAATCAAGAGGCAGATGTCTAACCGAATGAACCACCCAGGCGCCCCTGTTAAATTTTTTTCAAATACTTATTCTGTGTCTATTAAGATGATTGTAGTTATTGTTATTTTTATTATAGAATATTACAATGATTGATGTTGGATGTTAAACCAATTTTTCGTTCCTGATATAAATCCTAGTTGGTCATGATGTATAATCACTTTGACATCCTGGATTTGATTTTCTAGTATATGTTTAAGGATTTCTGTGTCTTTATTCATGAGAGAGAGAGGCCAAGGAATAGACTTTTTTACTTGCACTGTCTTTGTCTGATTTGGGGTAAGGTAAATACTGACCTCACAGAATAAATTGTTAAGTATTCCCTTGTCGACCGTGTTTTGGAAATGTTTATGAAGAGCTGATATTAATTGTTCTTTAAATGTTTGAAAGAATTCAGAAGTGAAATCATTTGAGCCTGGGCTTTTCTCTGTGGAAAGTTATCAAACTACTAATTTTATCCTTCTTTAATTCATTTGAGAGAGAGATTGTGTAAGGAGGGGAAGCGGTAGATGCAGAGGGAGAGAGAGAATCACAAGCAGACTGCACACCAAGTGCGGAGCCCAATGCAGGGCTTGATCTCAATGACCCCGAGATCATGACCTGAGCCAAAATCAAGAGTTTGATGCTTAAGTGGCTGAGCTCCCCAGGTGCCCCACTGATTTCATCTCTTTGTTACAGGTCTATTCAGATTTTCTAGTTTTTTTTTTTTTTCTAGTTCTTCTTGAGTCAATTTTGGTATTTGTGTTTTTCCAGAAATTTGTCTATTTCTTCTAAGTGATCTAATTCATTGGTATATCATTGATCATAGTATTCCCCTAAAATCTCTTTTATTCCTCTAAGGTCACTAGTAATGTTTCCTTTTTTGTTCCTGACTTTAATAATTTGTGCCTTGCCCTCCACCTCCCAATCATTCTAATTACAGGTTTACCAATTTTATTGATCTTTTTAAAGAATCGGCTTTTGCTTTTAAACTTGATCTTAGTCAAAAGGCCGAGAAGTGATCGGCTTTTGCTTTTGTTGATATCCTCTATCGCTTTTCTATTTTCAATTTCATGAACCTCCACTCTGATCTTTATTACTTTCTTCCTTCCATTTGCTTTTGGCTTCATTTCTTTTTCTTCTTCCCGTGTCTTAAGATGGAAGGGTGGGTTATTGATTTGAGATCATTCTTTTTTTAAATACAGGTATTTACAACTGTAAATTTAGCTCTGAGCACTGTTTTAGCTTCACCCCATAAGTTTCAGTATGTTGTATCTTTGTTTTCATTCCTCTTGATGTACTTTCTTTTTTTTTTTTTAAGATTTTTATTTTTAAGCAGTCTCTACACCCAACCTGGGGCTCAAACTCATGACCCCAAGATCAAAAATCACACACTCCACCAACGAAGCCAGCCAGGCATCCCTCAATGTATTGTCTCATTTTCCTTGTGACTTTTCTTCATTTAGGAGTGTGTTAGGGGCACCTGGGCGGCTCAGTGGGTTAAGCATCTGCCTTCAGCTTGAGTCATGATCCCAGTGTCTGGGATTGAGCCCCACATTGGGCTCCCTCCTCAGCAGGGAAGTCTGCTTGAGATTCTCTCTTTCCCTCTGCCCCCCAGCCTCTGATTCATGCTCTCTCCCTCTCTCAAATAAACAAATAATTTTTAAAAGGAGTGTGTTAACTTTCATGTATTTCTGAACTCCCCCAATTTCTTTGTTACTGGTGTTATCTAATTTTACTCCCTCATGATTGAAGAACATGTATTTTTCATTTCATTTCATTTTAATGCTTTTAAACCTTTTGAGGCTTTTTTTATGACTTAGTAGATGATCTATACTGGATCTATACTTGAGGAGATTATGTTTTCCTATTGTTGTGTAGTGTTCTGTAGAAATCTTTTCTCTCTCTAGTTGGTTTATATTGTTGTTCAAGTCCTTTATTTCCTTGTTGAGTTTCTACCTCCTTGTTCTGTCTGTTACTGAAAGTGCAGTATTGAAGTCCCCAACTGTAATTATTGATTGTATGTGTCTCTTTAGTTCTGTCAAGTTTGTGCTTCATGTGTTTTGAGGCTCTGCTTTCAGATGTATATATACTTACAATTATTAAATCTTCCCAATGAACTGACCCTTTTATCATTATAAAATCTTCCTTCTTATCTACAGTAACATTTTGTTTTCAAGACTATTTTGTCTGTATTAGTACAATCTCTTCAGCTTTCTTACAGTTGCTGATATATCATTTTCTATCCTTTTACTTTCAATCTATCTGTATCTTTGGATCTAAAGTGTGTGTCCTGGGGTGCTTGGGTGGTTCAGTCAGTTGGGCCTTGGCATTCAGCCCAGGTCATGATCCCAGGGTCCTGGGATCAAGCCCCACATTAGACTCCCTTGCTCAGTGGGGAGCCTGCTATCCCTCTCCTGCTCCCCTTGTTTGTGCTCTCTCTCTGTATCAAATAAATAAATAAATGTTTAAAAAAATAAAATATAAAAAAACAGAATAGAGTTCATTCTCATTTTTTATCCAGGATGACAATCTCTGCCTCTTGACAGAATTGTTTAATCCATTCACATTTAATGTTGTTACTGCTATCATTGAGTTTACATCTGCCATTCTACTCTTTGTTCTCTCTATGCTTCATGCCATTTTTGTTCGTCTGTCCTTTCTTCTTTCTTTTGCATTAATTTAACATTTTACAGTGTAATATTTAAATTCCTTTTACTGATTCTTTCACCACACAAATTTCTGTTATTTTCTAATGGTTGCTCTATGGTTTCCCATATACATCTTAACTTATCAGAATCTACTTCAGAATTGTAATAACAAATCCCAGTGAGACATAAAAATATTACTCCTATATTTCTCTGTTCCATCTTCTACATTTTATACTATTATTGATACACATATTCCATCCATGTACTTTACAAACCCAACAATGCATTCTATAATTATTATGTTACATAGTTTTATGTCTGTTAAAGAGGATGAGAGAGGAAATAAGAACAAGTATTTATAGAGCTTGTTTTATGAACCTTCTTACTTGCCATTTCTGATTCTCTTCATTTGCTCCTTGTGCATTCAAGATACCATCTGGTGTTGTTTTTTTATTCTTATACAGCTTTGCTCCCACTTGCCTCCTTTGTGCTGTTATTGTCAAATGTTACATTTTTATATGATATTAACCCAAGAATACAAGTATATGCATGTACGTGTATAGTTTTATACAATTGCTCTTCAAATCAACTAAGAGAAGAAAGAAGAAAAATATGCATTTACACTGTCTTTTATAATTACATAATTACCTTTATTGGTGTTTTTTCCTTTTTTGTGTAGATTTGAACTTCTGCTTGAGGTTATTTAATTTCAGCCTTGCAGAACTTTCTTTAGCACTTCTCATAAAACAGATCTGACAGCAATAAAGTTTTGTTTATCAGCAAATGCCTTGATTTCATCTTCATTTTTGAAAGATAGTTTTACTGGATGTCAAATTCTTGGTTGACAGGCTTTTTTCTTTGAGCACTTGGATCGCATCATGCCACTATCTTCTGGACTCCATGGTTTCTGATGAGAAGTCAATTGTTAATCTCATTCCTTAAACATGAAGAGTTTCCTGTTGCTGATTTCAAGATTTTCTCTTTGTCTTGTCTTTACCCACACCTTGGGTAGATTGTCCACCCTGTAAGTGGAGGTTGTATGGAGAAAGAGAACTCTAGACCCCTCAGTTGCTCTGGCCTGGATTAGAGCTCCTGCAACAGACCGCTGGGGAAGGTAGAGGAGGATGAGAACACTGGTGGTCTACCCCTCCTGGGAGATACAATAGCCCTCAAGTGGCATAACGGTCTTTGCTGCACCCACCCAGAGTGGAGCTTCTGTCACACTGAGCGGAGAGATTGGTTAGGAGGCAGGGAGAGGAAGCACATCATGGCTCAAATGCCACAGGCTGATGATTCTTAATGTGATTTTGTATGTTTTCTTGAATAAATGATTTTCCCGTTGTTGTATGCCTTTATGACAATTTCCAGATTGTTGTTTTTTAATACTTTTTAATACTTTTTTAATATTTTTAATACTTTTTACTCATTAATGGTTGTTTTGCTGGGTGAGAGGATTCATAGAGCTCCTCATACTGTCATTCTGGAAGTTGTCTCTGCTACACATTGTTTCAAAAGTTGCATAATCTGTGGGAGCCTGCGTGGCTCAGTTGGTTGGCTGTCCTACTCGTGGTTTCAGCTGGGGTCATGGCCTCGGGGTTGTGACATCGAGCCCTGCCATGGTTCACACTGGGCAGAGAGTCTGCTTATTCCTCTCGCTCCCTCTTTGCCCCTCCCCCACTCATGTGTGCATGTGCACACTCTCTCTCATCTCTCTCTCTAAAATAAATTTTTAAAAGTCTTAAAAAAAAGAAATTTGCATAATTTTGCACCTTTCTTATTTGACTTGGCTTAATGACATCCTGTATTATTATAAACTCTTCCCAAATAATTCACAACTAATTGTTGCACAATAGTCCATCAAATTGGATATACCTTATATTAATAAACCTTTTATTTTAGAACAGTTCAGGTTTACAAAAAAAAAAATGGGAATCAGGGTGCCTGGGTGGCTCAATGGGTTAAAGCCTCTGCCTTTGGCTCAAGTCGTGATCCCAGGGTCCTGGTATCGAGCCCTGCACCAGGCTATCTGCTCAGCAGGGAGCCTGCTTCCCCCTCTCCCTCTCTGCCTGCCTCTCTGCCTACTTGTGATCTCTGTCCGTCAAATAAAATAAAATAAAATCTTTTTTTTTAAATGCGAAGAAAGATTTGCAATAAATGCTACTCAGTTTTACCTATATTAACATCCTACGTTTACCATTTGCTTCTCATTTTTCCCTATTTAAGTAATGACATGGTGAACATCTTTGTGCACAAATATTCTTTTGTATTTCTGGTCATTGACTTGGTGTCAATTTCTTTCAGAGCCATGATTATAGTGGTCAAAGGATTTTAAGTCCCTAACTTAAATCTTTTACCAAAATTCTACTTGGCCTCAGAGTTTTCACCCTGTATGTTATGATTTCTGGTTCTTTCAGTAAAAGGTGTGTCAGGTGTGTCTCTTAAGCATTGCCACTGGCAAGGGATGACCATGAAGCTAACTGGTTTGCAAGAATTGACTCAAGTCCCAGGTACAATGATCTTGACATCCCAGCAGACATGGCCTTGCTATGTCAGTCACCCATACTGATCAGCCTAATCATGATTAAATATATGAAGGGCAGCTAGCTTTTTAAATGTGGCCACAAGATAGAGAACCAAACAAAAGTTACTTAAATTTGGTTCTATATGGTGGCATGTTGATCTAGAGAAGTGGTTCTCAAGTATGATTTCCAGACCTGCAGGTCACTGGCCTAGACAAGTCAGAGAGTGAAGCCTGACACCAACACTCAGGTGTAGGAATCAAAACTTTCAAACCTTAAAATCTACCTGCTTAGCCTCACTGCTAGCCCCAAGTGTTGTCTGCTATAAATATTTTGGCTTTCCCCAACTGATAAGATAAAGGACAGAGGAAGGATAGAAGATTAACTTCAGGATAACCATTTGGGAGTGATCTGACATAGGAAAAAAAGGTGATAAATCACCAATAATACAAAACCACTCTTTGGTATTCAGGCCAGGCTGACTGTTGGCTGGAGGGAGATTGCTAGGGCTCACAATGTGTAACAGGCGAGCTCAATGTTCTCTCTGAACTGGGGTTTGAGAGCAAGGTTCGCCTCTGGCCTCAAGGAACCCTTATTGTACACAGATTTGGGCTGAAACAGGCAAATTAGAGGGCTCCTGAGACTCATTTCTTGAACATGAAGGCTACCCTAGTACCTGAGTAGCCATTGGCCAGTGGGCCACAGTGAATGAGTCTATGACAGCAGGGAACTGTGGTCACACAACCTGAGAGAGGCAACCTCACGGAGGTCATGAATGTGTTTGAGGCTCCCCAGAAAGGCTGCAACAGGAAGCTTTCCCCCACCGACCCCGGTAGTGTTGAGGGATACAGTGTCATAGTCTCAAAAGCAGAGCTTGGTTTGCATGTCCTATGTTCATTAAAAAATCGTATATGTGCTGGGGAATTTTAAATGCTTATAAATGCTTCACAGTATAAGGGACCAAGCCAAACTCTGGCAGCTGAGGCGTTTCCCCAGAGTTTAGGAGCTCTAACTTCTCCCTCACTGTGGTGCCTTGAGAATGGGAATGGGTGGCAGGCTATGGGGCAGGCCAATGGGGCTGAGGCCAACCAACCCACGCAGTGACTCTGGAGCCTTGTCCCACTACTGACTGCTGGAGGTTGGGGAAGGAGTTGGGGGAAGGAAGGAGGAAAGCACAGAATTTGTCATGCCCAGGTCTAATGATAGGAAACTAGAGGCAGAAAGTGACCTTATCTCATGGGGGAAGGCAAGCCCAGCTGGGATCCCAGGGAAGTTTAGTTCCCCTCTTGGAATTAAAGTAGGGCTCGCTGTCTGATCTACGACTGAGGGGTGAGGAGGTAAGAATGTGGGTCTCTAGAAGACCTCAAGTATGGGAATGCTACTTTCTTTTTTTTAAAGATTTTATTTATTTATTCGACAGACAGAGATCACAAGTAGGCAGAGAGGCAGGCAGAGAGGGAGGAGGAAGCAGGCTCTCCGTGGAGCAGAGAGCCTGATATGGGGCTCAATCCCAGGGCCCTGGGATCATGACCTGAGCCGAAAGCAGAGGCTTTAACCCACTAAGCCACCCAGGCGCCCCGGGAATGCTACTCTTGATGTACAAAATGAAAAAAAATTGTCTAAAATGCCCAGCTCCCACTCTTGCCAAAACTTGATAATCATAAGGAACTATCCACAGAAGAGGAAAAAGCACCTACCTTTCTTACTGTCATCCCAAATGCTTCCCAGATCTTTCCAACTTGGGGTACAAAAGATGTTCCATCAGTAGGTAACCCTCAGCTGTATCTAGTGCCAAATTCCACCTGAATAATTGCTAGACTTCTGACCCTGTTAGTGTTCCTCTCCCCATTATGATCTCCCCAGAGAGCTCAGAAGATCTTCCAGGCGCTCCTGAGGGAGCCTGGCCCAGTGCCTGAGCCCTACTCCAGACCGTGACCTCAGCTTTCCCCTCGGGCCAAGAACCCTGGCAGACTGCACATGGCCACCCACAAAGGAAACTGTTCTGGGACACCCTGTTACTCTACCAGGAGGAGCAAATAGTTCTTTGTCACTTGTCTTGTTTGGTCTGGGAACTGGGAGAAATTAAGATATCCAGGCAAAAGAACCATCTGGAGTTCAGAGACCAGACAAGTCAGTATGTACAGCATGCTTATGGACACAAATGTATACCGTGCAAACCGGCGTTCCTGATAATTGCCTCTGATACATGAGAGTACGCTATAGCGCTCTGTGGGTTCAATATAGCTTTAAAATTAAGACACACATAGTATAACTTGCACATGCCATTTTTCCTTAGAGTTAATCTTCTCAGATTATCAGAGATGATAATGATTATTGTTCACCTGGGTAGCTCTGGCCTGGCAGAAGACTGCAGAAGGAAACGGACTAACAGTAACATTAGCCCTTTACACCGGGTTCAAGGGGCCGAGGCCAGGGGCCGGGGGTCATCATGGAGGAGCTGTTTTGGAGAAACTTGGCCACATTCCTAGGAAGAGAATATTTTATCCAACAGTTTGATCAATTCCCATGGTGACATTGGTTAGATATTTTAAAAAATAGCTGGGGCACCTGGGTGGCACGGTCCGTGGGGCACCTCTTAGTTTCAACTCAGGTCATGATCTCAGGGTCCTGGGACGGAGCCCCGTGAATGGGCTCCCTGCTCAGTGTGATCTGCTTGGGATTCTCTCTCCCTCTCCCTCTGACCCTCCCTCTTGTTCTCTCTCTCTCACAATAAGTAAATCCTTTTAAAAAAATCTATCTATATATTTTTTTGCTTTTTAAAACTTTACTGACGTCTTTTGGCTCGAAAAGGAAGGCATAATTGTTTAAACAAATCAAATAATTCAGAGGCAAGGGGCACCTGGGTGGCTCAGTGGGTTAAAGCCTCTGCCTTCAGCTCAGGTCATGATCCCAGGGCCTGGGATCGAGCCTCACATTGGGCTCTCTGCTCAGCAGGGAGCCTGCTTCCTCCTCTCTCTCTGCCTGCCTCTCTGCCTACTTGTGATCTCTATCTGTCAAACAAATAAATATTTTAAAAATTGTTAAAAAAAAATAATAATAATTCAGAGGCAATCCCACCATTTCATGTTTTGCCACTTTTCTGACATTTATTTAAATACATGTAAACATATTCAGGTACATGGGCGTTTTTCCCCCCCACAACGCCAGTCTAATCATTAGATACTGATATGCGCATCTCTTGTGCCAGGAGGACGATACAGTAGTGTTCAGAGTTGTAACAGCCAGAGCTATGGTGTCAAAAGATGAAAACTCTTCTCAGATCCTTTGTGTTTTATAGCACACTTACAGGATATCTGTTATTGTTCCCATTTTACAAATGGGAGCACGGAGGCTTCGAGCAGTTAAGCATGACCATGGGGTCTATGAGGATGGAAACCCTGGTTTTTTCGTTCACCGCAGTATCCCAGCACCCAACACAGAGCTCCACACAGAGACTCTGGCTACACAAGTGTTGTGTGGGTTTGTGTGAACAGCCAGTAGGAGTAGGGTTTGAACCCAGGTGCTCCTGCCTCCATCAAAAGCCTTGAGGTCGTGACTGGGGAGAGGCTACAGAGCTGTGTACATGGGTCTCCCCTTAGCACAAGAAAATTATGGCAAAGCTCCCCCTTCTTTTTTTTTTAAGATTTCGTTTCATTTATTTGATAGAGAGAAAGACAGCGAGAGAGGGAACACAAGCAGGGGGAGTGGGAGAGGGAGAAGCAGGCTTCCTGATGAGCAGGGAGCCTGATGCGGGTCTTGATCCAAGGACCCTGGGATCCTAACCTGAGCTGAAGCCAGACTCCCAGCGACTGAGCCACTCAGGCACCTGGGAACTCCCCCTTCTGGGAGGTGTATCTACAGGCCTGGCAAGTAGAACTGTACCCCTGGTCGATCCCTTCCCCACGGCCCTGCCCACAGTTGTATCCATCTAATGTCTCTGTGCAAATGACTCCTGGTGTTCCTGATGTCCCCAAGACAGACAACAGCAAAGCTTTCTGGAGGCTGGCCAAGGATGGGGGCTCCTATCTTGTGGATGGAAGAGAAACAAATGAAGAAATGAAGAGAGGAGCTCTGGACACCATGGGTTCTTGGACACGTGCATCAGAGTATCTCACTTTTGCCCCGAATGGCAGCATGATTTTGCAGATGAGGACACTGGGACTCGATGAGGTGCAGGGACTGTCCCCAGCTCTCAGGACCCGAGTCCACGTGGTCTGACGGCCAGGGCAGGCTCCCCCCACAGTCAGCCGCCCAGAAATGCCTTCATGTTTCCCTGAAGAGCTCTATGCCATTGTTGGTGAGCTTGCAAGGATGCAATGGGCCCATTTCCTCTGCCATTAACTCCTGCCACTGCCCCTCTAGATCTCACCAGTGAGAAGCTAAAATAGCACAAGAAGAATTTAAGGATGCAGACCTGAGCCATTTTCCACTATGATGTTGCAAAAAAATGCTCCCAAGAACATGTCTGGTTTTATTTTTATTTCTTTTGGTTTGAGTGGCAAAAGCTTTGGAGAAAAGAAAAAAAAAAAACGTAAGACTGAAGTCAAATGGACCATCTGAAATCCAGGGGGAAGACAGGCTGGGTGAGTAGAAGACGGGGGATAGCCGGCTTCCCGGAAGGAGCAGGGTAGAGAAGAAGAGCGATTTAGGGCAAGGAGGAGGAAGGAACTCAACTGGAGTCCCCGCTGGCCAGGGTGTAGAGGAAAGGGACAGAAGCGACATTCAAGGTTGATGTTCATGAGAATGTGCCCCAGGCTGCATGGAACTCAGAGGCCGCAGGACCCGGAGAATGCAGGAAGGGCCAAACGGGAGAGCATCACAAACAGGCAAGGCCAGCCACGTGGGATGTGAGAACGCTTTCTAGCAATGCAAAGGGGCTCTCGGGATATTGGAGGCTTGGGTGTAGGGCCGGAGCCCCAGAGTCTGGGCAGGGAGGAGGAGCTCCTGCACGGGAAGCTCGCAAGGAAGGCAGCCTTTCTGGAACGTGCCAGACAGCAGCTCCCGTCAGCTTGCACCCAGCTCGTAGCTGCAGGCTGAGAACGCTGGCGAAGAAGGGAAGGCACACTATTATCATTTTTTTTCACAATTGCATATATTGCCACAGACTCACTCATTAGAAAAAAAAAAAAAAGAGCAGTATCTTAAAAGCTGCATTTGAATCGAGGGTCTGTATTTGTCTCTGAACTGAGTAATGACTGGAGGCTTGGTGGTACATTTCTGGAGCCAACCCCATGGGACCGGCTTCCCTCCTGTCCTCCCCCCTCCCCAGCACTCCCCTCCGCCGTAGCACACACCCACACAGCCCACACCTGACCCGTCTGCCCCTCAGGCTTGGGTCCTCTCCCCACCCTGCAGTGGTCTTGCCCCAATTCAGTGAAACCCACCAGCCCCAAAGACGAGGCCATGCTGTTCAGGCACTCAGCAGCTTATTACCACGAAGAGGGGGGTCGCATTTGAAAGCAAGCACTGCCTTCATCTTATTGTGATGCTGTTCTCCGATTCTCCTGCCCCTGCTTTGAATAATCAGTATTTGGGGGGGGAGGGGGAAGAAATGGTTAACCTCTCCATTGGCCTTCAGCTTGGTGGCTCCAATGAGCTGTCACAAACTGTCCCGTAACAAATGAGATTACGGCTCTCTTCATTATCCCCCCTTCTCAGCGGGTACAGTAGCAGCGCGGAGACCTTCAGGGATCCCGTCAGGCAAACCCCACGCTGGAGATGTTTAAATTCAAAACGCCACACTCGGCTGCACCTGTTCCTTCCCAGCTACCATGGTGAATCTGGGGTTTACACAGAACTCCTTGAAAATTTATTTTAAAGTATGGGGAGGCTCGTTTTAGGATTGAAAAGGTGTTTCGACGTGCATCCAAGACAGCAAGGCCGCAAATGGAGTGTAAATGCAACAGGATCCCAACCCGAGATTTCGGTTTCAGCCTGGCGCGCTCACAGCAATAATCTACATTGTGCCCAGCCGAATGGAGTGACTATGTTAGGAAGATTAACGGATTATTTTTTTTAATCCACTGGAACTGAAGCCACGGCCCCCCTATCAGGAACATTAATAACTAAAATGGACTGAACTCACATACCTCTTTTCTTCAAGATTCTCAAAATGGTTTTTGCCAAATGCAACTTACCAAATAGCGGATTAATGTAAAGAGGTCAACTGGACCCATGCCTTATTGAAATAAGTTTGAGGCCCAGGGAAGCTCGCGATTCGGCCCAGGTCTTGCCTCTTCTGCCCAATACCCTCGCTACTGGAAGCAACTGCATCCACCTGTCGGAAAAGAAGACGCTCGGGCCCACCCCAGACCTGCTGAATCAGAAACTGCACTTTAGCAAAAGCTCTCAGTCCCAGGAGCTGCCCTGCTTTACAACGGTCACTGGTCACTGACCACAGCGCTGTGACCTTTGCCCTTGATATCAGACCATTTTCTGGACATGCCCAAGGAAGTCCAATAAAATAAATACAATAACCATGTGGAAAGGCCATTCTTTACCAAAAGCAAAGTGTTAAGGTGGCATCTGATCATAGCAATGGAAAGAAAAGATCAGAAGAGGATCCTCGTGGGATTTTTACGGAGAACTTCCTCTGGGCACCCTGGGGAAATGGGGTCCCTGCCCTGAACAAGTTTATAATGAGGTAGGAGAGAGAACTCTAGAACCCTGGAAGCAAAACCAGGCCATTAACTTCTAAATCAGGGTGTAGAGCTCAGAGAGAATGTCCAGTGGGTCACTGCTAATTTCTCCTCCTTTCTGTTGCCAGAGCAATTTCTACAGTGCAGTTTGTTTTTTTAAAGATTTTATCCGTTTATTTGACACAGAGAGAGAGAGAAATCACAAGTAGGCAGAGAGGCAGGCAGAGAGAGAAAGAGGGGGAAGCAGGCTCCCGGCGGAGCAGAGAGCCCGATGTGGGGCTCGATCCCAGGACCCTGAGACCATGACCTCAGCCGAAGGCAGAGGCTTTAACCCGCTGAGCCCCCCAGGCGCCCTTCCACTGCAGTCTGACTGTCTCGCACACTTCCGTCATCCACCACTGCAGTGCAGGGTAAAGTGCAACGTGCCCTGAGTAGTTGCTGGGGCCCCTCTTCAGCCTCGGCACTCTCCTTTCCATCACCCCTTTTCACGCCCCAATGCCCCAGAAAGACTAAATTGCTTACAGTTAGTTCCCTCGCCTGCCGTGCCTTCGTTCATTTTGGGACCTTTGCAAGAGGCTTCTCCCTTCCACATCCCCTTAGCTGGATCATCTTTTCTCATCCTTATGGCCTTTTACTTAAAATTTTATATCTATTTATTTGGGGGCGCCTGGTGGCTCAGTGGGTTAAAGCCTCTGCCTTCAGCTCAGGTCATGATCCCAGGGTCCTGGGATCGAACCCCGCATCGGGCTCTCTGCTCAGCGGGGAGCCTGCTTCCCTTCCTCTCTCTCTCTCTCTCTCTCTCTGCCTGTCTCTCTGCCTACTTGTGATCTCTATCAAATAAATAAATAAGATCTTAAAAAAATCTTTTATCTATTTATTTGGAGGAGGGAAGAGCAGAGGGAGAGAGAGAAGCAGGCTCCCTGCTGAGTGGGGAACCCGAAGTGGGGCTCAATCCCTGGACCCTGAGATCATTATCTGACCCGAAGGCAGACACTTAACCTACTGACCCACCCACGAGCCCCACCCTTATGGTTTATTGACGACCTGCCCTAGAAACACCCTCCAAAATTTGGTTACATCCCACAGCTCTGTGCTCACATTATGCCGAGTTATGGACTAAATGCCTGCACTCTCCCAGAATCCCTTTGTCGAAGCTACAACCAGATGTGAAGCGGTGACGGTATTTAGAGGTGGGGCCTTGGGAAGGAATTAAGTCTAGATGAGGTCATGAGGCCTCAGGGTGGGGTCGACACCTTTATAAAAAGAGAAAGAGACACCAGCGCTCGCTTGCTCTGTCTGCCCTGTGAAGACACACAGCAAGAAGGCAGCTCCCTGCAAGTCAGAAGGGGGGGGTCATGTTCCATGAACCAAACCGGCCAGCACCTTGATCTTGGACTTACCTCCCGGCCTCCAGAACTGTGGGAAGTCAAATGTCTGCTGTTTAAGCTGCCCTATCTCTGGGCTCTCGTTGACGCAGCCCAAGCAAGAGCAAGACACCCGGTACTCACGGCCGTCACGCCCGCTGGTCTGTCCTCATGTCCTCCCACAAATGGCAAGCTCCTTGAGGGTGGGAACACGTCTGTCACTCAGTATGCCAGACACGGGGCTCAGCACATCAAACACACTTCGTAAATGCTTGCTGAGAGGAGAAAAAGAGTGTGCGAATAAATCTGTGCTTGTGGAGGCAGAATTTGATCTGGGCCCAGAAAGATCTTAAAGGCTATGGAGGGGCAGGACGACTAGGTGGTTCAGTCGGTTGAGCATCTACCTCTTGATTTTCTGCTCAGGTCGTGATCTCAGGGTCATGAGATCGAGCCCCCGTCCGGCTCCACACTGAGCATGGCACCTGCTTGAGGTTCCGTCTCTCCTTCTCCCTCCGCCCCACCCCCACCACTCACCCACAGGTGCTTGCTCTCTGTCTCAAATAGATGAATCAATTAATTAAATAAAGGCTGTGGAGAGAGGAAAGACTTGAGCATAGGCAGAGAAACAAAGATGGCAGTGAGTGCTTGAGTGAGTGTGTGGAGGGAATACAGGAGGGGAGAAGGTTAGGAAGAATTTGTCTGATACAGGGAGGAGGGAAAATAGGATTTGAGGTTAAGCAAAGAAGTTGATTTTTTATTGATACTGCTTTTCAAATTTTTCAAGTATTTTTATCAAAATATAACATAGATACAGTGAAGTAGATGTGCCCTGAGAGTAGGGTTTGATTAATTTCTATCTATGTATACTGTTATGGGCTGAGTTATTATCTCCCTACCAAAATACATATGCTGATGTCCCGAGTCCCCAGTGCCTTTAAATGTGTTTGGAGATAGGGTCTTTAAGTACCTAATTAAGTTAAAGTGAGATCATTTGAGTGGGCCCTAATCCAGTAATAATATCATTAGGGTATGCCCATAAGCAAAGGAGGTTGGGACACAGTCATAAGAACAGATTAGGTGCAGATACACACCGAGGAAAGACCATCTGAAGGCACATGGAGAAGACGGCCATCTGCAAACCAAGGAGAGGCCTCGGAAGGAACCGACCCTACCAACACCTTGATCTTGGATGTCAAGCTCCCAAGACTTGAGAATATAAATTTCTGTTGTTTAAGCCCACCAGTTTTTTGGTTTTGGGGTTTTTTTGTACAGTAGCACAATGAGACTAACACACACACACCATGGAAACACCATCCAGATTCAGATCCAAAACATTCCCAGCAGCCCCAAAAGGAGCTGCCTTCAACGGCAATGACAGTTGGATGCCGTTTTGGGCTCCTAAGCAGGAGACTTGCCCAGGAAAAATGAATTTTAGGAAGATGAGCAAGGTGACTGGATCACAGAGGCTAGGATGAACTGGCAGTGGGGGTGGCAGGGATGAGTAGGGCAGGGAGAGAGACAGGGGTGAGGGAGAAGGTTCAGAATCTTGTGAAAGTCAGGGAGTCAGCGAGAGGTGGCAGTGAAGGGGACTAAAAGTCATTTTAAAGAGATGGGAAAATAGAAACAGGGAGCAAGAGGGGAGAATCGGAGGGGACTCCAAA
>PISX010006159.1:84531-100250 GCA_004024625.1 Mellivora capensis
GGCTCGATCCCAGGACCCTGAGACTATGACCTGAGCCAAAGGCAGAGGCTTTAACCCACGGAGCCACCCAGGTGCCCCCATGAGCTGGACACTTAACCGACTGAGCCTCCTAGGCGCCCCTGACCTTTTTTTTTTTTAAATCTCCCAGTCTCCAAATAAACTAGCCTTATGCTATTCTATTCCATTGTTTAAAATTCTTCAAGCTATGAGGGGTGCCTGGGTGGCTCAGTGGGTTAAGCCTCTGCCTTAGGTTCAGGTCATGATCTCAGGGTCCTGGGATCGAGCCCTGCATGGGGTTCTCTGCTCCGAGGGGAGCCTGCTTCCTCCTCTCTCTCTGCCTGCCTCTCTGCCTACTTGTGATCTGTCAAATGAATAAATAAAATCTAAAAAGAAAAATTCTTCACGCTATGATGCTGATGTCTTCAGAAATGAACAAGTCTTTGCCTTCAGTAAGTTTCTCCTGATGCCTAACCTCCAACACCCTGGTTCCATTTCAATAAAGGATGCTGCCTTCCCTCCGCTCCGCATTCCTGGGGAGTCTGGGTCAGCTGCCCAGCTTTACTATCACCTCGCATCCTTGAAGGACAGTCTATTTACTGGCCGCTGTTCCAATCACTTAAAAAGGTGAACTTCTTACACTTTTCCTGGGCTTCTGGTAGAAGCACCTCCTCCAAGGTCACTTTCTTCTGGGACCCTTCAGGTTTCTCCTTCTCTCTGGCATGTGGACCCCCAGTATAGCTCACAGTCCTCCCACGTCCTAGGGAAGGCAAGATTACATTTCCACAAATGTGCTTCCATGCCAATTCTGAAATTTCAGAGTTGTTCCACAAGCCTGGAGGAACATCTTATACTGAAGCAAATAAAAGGCACCAGCAGGTGCAAAGCTCTGAACCAACAGGACTTGGCCCAAAGGGTCTCAAGGCCTTTCTCTCCATTCAGTTTTGTCTCCTCGTTTACTGTGTTCCAGATCCATCTCTCTGTGAGTTTGTTTTTAAATTTTTGTTCTGATAATTGTGCATTTATAAAATAACACCTCATGTGCACCCAGCAAATGTGCAAACAGTTTCATAATTAAAGAGATTTCTACTCCCTGGAACCTGGCATGCGTGGTTAAAATACAAGATTTGCTTGTTGTCTTAGTGGAATGTCTACCTAAGGGGCTGGAGCCCTATTCAGGACCAATAGCTGACACGAGGCTCAGGGCAGCCAACCATTGTGTCTGAAGTCCTACATGGCCATTATCAAGTTATGGTACTTTTTTTTTTTTTAAGATTTTATTTATTTGACAGAGAGAGAGATCACAAGTAGGCAGAGAGGTAGGCAGGGGCGGAGGGTAAGCAGGCTCCCTGCTAAGCAGAGAGCCCAATGTAGGGCTCGATCCCAGGACCCTGAGATCATGACCTGAGCCGAAGGCAGAGGTTTACCCCACTGAGCCACCCGGGCGCCCCTGGACTTATTTTTGACTAAGAAGAATCCATTCCTTTCAGCGGTACAGCAGGATTCTTTGGAAAGACAGAAGAGGGCCATTTGAGGAAAACAAAATACTAAGTCTAGAAACATTCTGGACTCCTGATTGTTGGTTTTTTCCCTCCCGAGTCATCTGAGAGACATTTCTTATTCCATGGCAGGTGTCTGACCAGGACTACCATAACTTAATCAATTAATTAATTACTGTGGCTATTTCTAAGTATGACTTGCATATAGAATGTTAATGGTAATTATCCCAACAATGACTACTAACGAGAGTGACTTGCACATGTGTTGAGCTTTAAGCTTCACAAAATAAACTCATTTGTTTAATTTTATCTTGGACTTTCTCAGTGACCCTGAGGTAGGCAGGGTAGGTTTGAGTCATCCATTTTATAGGTAAAGACACTGAAGCACAAAGAGAAATCTACTGGAGTTGGAAGGGTAAAGTCTCCCAGGCTACATTTGCTTATAGATTGGCAGGAGAAGGAATATAATCTCAAGAGTGATGATTTATCCACAGAGTTTAAGTACTTAACCTATCTATACACAGAGAGTATCTATGTAGTCAGGGGAACAATCTTGAGACCCAGCTGTTCCCTATCTTGTAGATTAAATCAGCTGAGAAACCTTCCATCACATTTGCTACCTGAAGAGTCCAAATTAGATGTGTGTAGTTGTCTGATAAATTTCAATTTTGAGGCTAAAAAGTCCTCAGATTTTCAGAACATGATACCAAAACATTTTTGCCTCATTTGGGTAATGCAGTAAAATGGCTTTAATGTGTTCTTTCCGCAATAAGTGTGGGCGACCCATTTCCTTCCCGAATGTCAGTAACTCACATCTACATTTGGATGGCACCTGAGTTTGTCAAAGCATATTCCCTTATAATATTTTAGTCTGTCAGAGACCCTGTAAGCCAGGTTGGGTTCACAGTAATATGCCCATTTTCCAGACAAGAAAACCAAGGTACAGTTAATAAGAAGATATTAAGGCATGCCTACTGTGTGGCAGGTGCCACCCCTGAGCACCAGGAATACAATGATAAGAAAAGAAGATACAATCCCACCTCTTATTGTTTACAGTGTAGTGTGGGGAAGACACAATCAAATAATTGTATCAACAAATTAAAATTTCAACTGAACATGATATTGCCTTCGTCCACATATTCCATCACAACACTGTACCAGTCATGTGTTTTAAAAATATGTCAGGTTTTTCAAAAACATGCCAGATATTTTATGAAAAGGAAAGAGGGGTTCCCCGGGTGGCTCAGTTGGTTAAGCATCTGTCTTGAGCTCAGGTCATAATCTCAGGGTCCTGGGATAGAGCCCCACGTCAAGCTCCCCACTAAGAGAGAGTCTGCTTCTTCCTCTCCCTCTGCCCCTTTCCCTGCTTGTGCTTGCACTCTCTGCCTCTCAAATAAGTGAATTCTTTTAAAAAGAAAAGGAGAATAATATATTATGATGGGAACCTAGAATTGGGGGATTTGTTCTTGTCCAGAAACCTAGCTAGCACTGCTTTCCTGGGGAAGTAAATGACCTGAGGAGACAGGAAGTGAGAAAGGGGAAAGATCAATGTTCCAGGCAGAAGGAAAAGGATGTGAAAAGGCCCTGGGGTGGGAGGAAGCTCAACATGACAACTGGAGGTCAAGGTGATTGGATGGCAGAGCATGGAAGACTGCAGCTCAGTGGGAAGATCACAAAGTTGCTCCTGTGTGAAAGGTTTTCTATTTTTATTCTAATAACAATGAGAAACCATAAAAGATCTTGAAGCATGGGGAGAGGTAGGCACAATTTGATCTGTACTTTGGAAAGATTACTTCAGATTTTGTTGTAGAGGACACACGGAAGGAGGCCAAGATGGATGTGGTTGAATAGTTAGATAAATATTACAGAAGTCCAAGAGGAGGAAGATGGACTATGGATGTGGAGATGAGAGCAGATGAATCTGAGAGGTTTTTAGTAGGTTAACTTGATGTGAGTGGATGATAAGTTGCATATGGTGGTGAGTAGGGAGAAGTAAAGGGTGACCCAAACATTCCAGTCTTGTGCAACTTGTCCATGGCTGCCCCATGGAAAGTAGTTTAAGAAGTGCAGTTTTACCGGATGAAGATCATGAGTTTGGCTTGGGATTTGTTGAGTTTCAGATCCTAGGATAACTAACAAAAGGACCCAGTAGAGTTAATCTGGGGAGATGGAACACAAGAGTCTGGACTGGAGATACAAATTTGTGAGTCATTCTCATGCAGAGCCATAGATGTGGACAAGACAACATTGCCCAGAGGGAGAGAGAGAGAGAGGTTATAAAGTGAGAAGAAAAGAGGGTTCTGGAAAGAGCCTTGGAAAATTCCAATAAATAATGGGCAGGCAGAAGAAGATGACTCTATAAAAGAAATAAAGAATGTCCCAAAAGCTAAGAAGAACACAGGAGACTTGGCTTAATGGCAGATAAACAGATTTTTGAGAATGAGTGACTAGTCCAGTCGAGTGGTGCTGAGAAGTTAAATACCCTAAGAACTAAAAAAAATACATCTACTGCATTTAGGGATATGGAGGTCATGGGTGACCTTGAGAATGGGAGCCGGGAGCCAGAGTGCAATGGATTGAAGACAGTGGGAGATGAATATATGGAGACTGTAAAATGGACAGCAATTTTCATCTTTGGTTTCGAAGCAGACTTAGTCTCTAAGGCACATGCCATCAAAGAATATAATGCAGAAAAATAATAACGAAAGCCAGTTTTTAAATGGAACTTGAAAACATGTAATGAGCTTTTCTCATCTTCCTCTTCTGCTACCTTCTCCTCCAGACACTCAAACTGTCCAGTGTGACTTTCCAAGCCATCCCCATGTCGTCTAGCCAATTGGCTCCCTGCCTCCATGACTTAGCACCCCACAACCACTTTTAGAGAGCTATCGTTGAAAGAGGATCTGGTAAGCTAAGCCTCACCAAGTTGAAAGTGAATGATAGCTGCTGTGTGTTGACCTCGGGTTTGCTTTTTCACTAGAGACAATTCCCTACCAAGTCTGAGACACTGGGGCGTACAGTTTAGGACAGGCAGTTATGAAGCAAGGAACCACAGTAAGGAGACAATATCATTTTATGGAAGTAAAATGGAAGTAGCACTAACTTGCTAGATAATCTCAAAGTTGTGTCCTCTCCCGGGGACCCCCATTTTTCATTTATCAACTCTGGGATTGAATTTTATCTCCAGGCCCTGAATTATACCTTCCAGCCCCATAGCAAACCTGGAAACGGACAAGGGCCTGGCTCCTTGGAAAGGGGAAGAAAGGAGAGAAGGAATGTAAAGAGAGAGAAACAGGCATTCTTCCTGCCCCTAGGAAGATGATTTAAAGTTAGGCTGAGGGGCGCCTGGGTGGCTCAGTGGGTTGAGTCTCTGCCTTCGGCTCAGGTCATGATCCCAGGGTTCTGGGATCGAGCCCCACCATCAGGCTCTCTGCTTGGCAGGGAGCCTGCTTCCCCCTCTCTCTCTGCCTGCCTCTCTGCCTACTTGCGATCTCTCTCTCTCTCTGTCAAATAAATAAAGTCTTTAAAAATAATAATAAAAAAAATAAAGTTAGGTTGAGCTAGAATAGAATAAATTGAGGTATGTAAATCAGATGGTATTTTAAGTGCTCAGAAAAGTAATTTTAGAAAAAAGAGAAGAAGAAGAAGAATGCCTGAAGGCAATCTTTGGTAAAGCGAGGAGTCCTTTTGTGGAAAGCATAAACGCCCCTGGATTTATCCCTTTTTAATCACCTAAACGTTCATCTATCAGGATTCCACAAAGCGCTAGGTACATTTGTGCTTAACAACAATGTGTAGCAAAGAAATGGTTGAGATGCTCTTTATCAGATGAACACTTGACTTCCTCTTTTTATTCTTTCTTACACCACATTTCGCTTCGAGAATCACTTTTCCCTTTACACTCCAGCTTTTGAAATAGGTCCTTAAGAAGTGACTTCATGCAATAGACAGGATAGGCTGTTCGCAGAAGCGGGGTGTGACACGCATCCAAAATACCTCTTCTAATTGTGAAACCAGAGTCTGGAAAAAGTTGGATGGTGTGTACAGGGAGAGCAGCTCCACACTGGCCCTCCGGTCTGGGGAAAGGGCATTCCAGGAAGCTTAGCGAAGCCTTCGGTGTTGCTGTCCTCCTTAGCTTCCCTCTGAAGCTGGCCAGCACTCTGGCTCTCCCTTATAGTCACCCTTCCTTCACTTCGAGAAGACAGGCTGTCCAAGTTAATCCATTAGCTAGCCTTCCGCATTAACGCAAAACACATGGTGCTCCATGCTTCATTAGGACGGACAAGGTGTTTCAGTCACCGTGTCCCTGCCTAGAGCATGCTGCGGCAGCTGCCCTCAGACAAATGCTTTCATGCTCTGCACCTTTCTTAACATAAGCTTCAGTCCACAGCCACGCTGCTCACTCAATGAACCTGGACAGAAGCTTCTGATCTCCTGCCAGCAGCCACTTCTGCGTTGATTAATACTTCCATCTTGCTCTGTGCCAGGCCAACCCGAGCTGGCCTTCTCCCATGTTGGCTGCCCATCCAGGAGAGCAAGGGCTCCGTGCGGCTGGACAGACCTGTCGGCCCCCAGCCGGCAGTGGAGATAAGATGATTAGGGCAGATAATGATGAATGAAGAACATCGCAGGTTAAAAATGACTTCTTCGGGATCCTTATTGATCTGCCACCTGAGATCTTTTTCACGTGGAACCTAAATTTGACATTTCGAATGGAACCTGACTCTTGTCATTCCAGACCTGGCAGTGATTTTCGGTGGGAGTCTAGGACATTAGCTAGATGGGGAAACGGAGGCTCCAAGCACAGAAATGACTTGCCCAAAGTAACACAGAGAGTCAATGGCAAAGCCAAGGTGAGGACTCAGATCTGATGTTCAGGTCGGTACCCCTGAAGGACCGTTTCTTTCTGCAGGACCTGTTATGTCAGTGAGCTAATGTTGTATCCCCACTTGTATAAAAGACAAGATCAGGCCCTACTAATCTAATATGGGACCTTGGCTCCAAAGGGGGTGGTAAAAAGAAGATGGACAGGAGGAGGTATGGTGCTTGGAGAGAAGAGAACCAATCTTTTCTTCTTCTTCTTCTTCTATTCCTCCCCCTCCCCTCTCCCCCCCTCCTTCTTTTTCTTCAAGATTTATTTATCTATTTGAGAGAGAGAAGAGGGGAAGGAGCATATGGAGAGAACATCCAAGCAGACTCCCACTGAGCAGGGAGCCCAACACGGGGCTCAATCCCACGACCCATGAGATCAGGACCTGAGCCAAAACCAAGAGTTGGACAGCTAACTGACCTAGCCATCCAGGTGCCCCGAGAGGAGAACCAGTCTTAAAGGAGTAGCCAAGAAATGGCTACTTACCCTTACACACATGCGCTGGTGAAAGGTCCAAGATGGTGCCTCAAATGCATAGTCTCCTTTTGGAAAGAGTTCTCCTCCCTGAGAGGCATCTGACTTCGGGATTTACTCCTCCAAGAAGTGAAGAACATGTGAACGAATGAAGCTCCATCAAGTGGGACCTGGCAGTCTGAGCCAATGGGGAATAGTACCCCACATAATGGACAATCCAGAAAAAGTACATGGAAGGGAAAGAAATACAGATTGCCTGGAAGCAGAGCAAGGCAAAGTCCCTCCCACAGAGTATGAGAGATCCAGATCCCCCAGTTCAAGTGCAGACCACCCTGGGAGCCCTTACCAGCCATCTTAGCGATCAGTTAGCACTCTGGCATGCATTACCAGCACAAAGGTCCTAGCCCGCAAGTAAATGGACCAAGGGAGAGGGCTTCATGGTCAAGGCTTGGCAAAGACCCACTCTGCCTGCTCCACATAGTCCAGACCAACCACTGTGCAGCTGTGATACATAGAAAATGAAGCATCTTCGCATTCTCACCAAAGTTTTTGGATCCCCTTGCTAAGAGAAAGGACCCACTGAGGAGAATCATCAGAAACACAGCCCTACAATGAACAGTCTTGGTGCTCATTCATACCTTCAAAGCAATGTACACGATGTGCCAGGTACTGGACCAAGCACTAGCTACAAACCTGTCTAAGGCACAACCATGTCTAAGCAGGCCAAAACTAGCAGGAAACAGCTGCCCACACAGCTAACTCTAATGAAATGGGAAAAGGGCTCCACAAAAGGAAGGGAAATGAACTAAAATTTGCTACTGACCTACTATAACCCAGTAACTTTAATCTATTCGCTCATCAGCTTATTCAACAGACATTTCTTAAATGTCTGCAGGAGCTGTGCTAAGAATACAAAGATTAATGGAAAGGATCTTTGCCCTTGAAGGAATCGCATACTATAAGGGAAAAATAAATAGGTAAACATGTGAAGGAGAAATGTTAGAGTTACTATTTTGGAAGTGTGTGCACACACGACATATTCAAAGGAGTCAATTCTTAAGCATCTGAAAGGGTCCCAACTTTTACACAAAAAGACTTGACTTTGGCTCATACCGTAGGGTTCTAGAACAAGCAAAACTAATCTGCTATGGAAAAAAAGAACAGTGGTTGCCTTTGTGGGGATGGTGGTCCCTTCCCTTGACTAGGAAGGGACATGACAGAATTTCCCGTGGCGTTGGTAAGATTCTACATCTTGACAGGGATTTGGCTATACAGACACACGCATTTGTCAAAACTCGTCCACAGGACACAAGATTTGTGCGTTTCATTACTTGTAAATTTCACCACCAAACGAACTCTAAACAATTATTGAACGTGGCATAAATGACATACATGATTAAGTATTTGGGTGGAGGTATACTGATATCTGCAACTTAGTTTGAACTGTATCCAGAAAATAAGCTGGATTAAATGGATGGATAAACGCACAGAGTAATGCACAGATAAACAGAGATGTGTTAAAGCAAACACAGAAAAATATCAATTGTAGAATCTAGGTAGTGGGTAAGCAGGTGTACACTATAGAGTGCTTCCAACTTCTCTGAAATTTTGACAATTTTCAAAATGATTAGGGGAGATATGAATCTTGAAAGTTAGATAGGTATTCCTTGGGCAAATAGAATGAGAAAAGACTAACCTAATCCCATTCCCAGCTTTCCAATCCCTATCTGCCTCCTTTGTAGAGCCTAGAACAGCTAAGACACCTACTTATCTCCTTGCTGCTCAGGGTAGCCATGGGGCACAGTTGTGGTCAATGAAGCATTAAGAGAACAACTGGGCTGGTTCTTCTGGGAAAGCTTCTTCCGAGTTAGTGCCCTTTCCTGACTTGAATACAAACGTGATACCTGGAGTTGCAGCAGCCACTTGGGACCGTGAAGGGAAATCTGAAACAATCAGACTTTCTACCTTGACTTTATTGAGCCATGGAGCCAATGTCAACAGCAGCCCATCTCCAGACTTCTTGCCGTGTTAGAAAAATAAATCCTTATTTGTTTTACCATTGTTGGTTAAGTTTTCTGTTACTGCCAGATGAAATGTGCTGAGTACAGGGCAGAAGTATGGTGGGTTTCAGGTTTCAAGGAATCTAATGGCTGGATCCAGAGTGTGGGGAGGAAAACTGTGGAGTAGGAGATGTACCCACAGAGGTAGGACCTGACCCTGCAAGACTCTTCATGCCATACTAAGGGCTTTGGATTCTCCGAAGGGAGTAGACCGTGATCAGATTGCATTTTAGATATGTGGTTCTCAAATCTTAGGAAGATCGGAATCACCTGCAGTTAAAAGTGCAGATTCCCAAGCCCCACCTCCAGAGATCCTGGTGATAGATGTTGTTGGTGCCCTGCCCATATATTTTCCTTTATCTGCAGTTTCTACGACCAGCTCCATACCTCTGTGATTTTCTGTCTGATGGCTTTCTGTGGTCACAGAAGCATGTTGTGTGCTCCCCCAAAGCAGGCCAGAAGTGTCAGGGAGTTAATGCTTCTAGGAGCAGCCTCCAGTCAATGAGGAACAGGGTGGGTAACTACCCCACCTTCCTCACCTGTTGGTGGAAGAATTCTGAAGCATGTGTCCTGCAGTCTCTCAAGTCCCGCTGGGATCAAATCCAGTTCCCCATAGTGATAACCCTCTCACTAACATACCTTTTATTGACTTTTCCTTCCTTCTCTGCCTCCTTTCTCCAGACCCCACCACTGTGCAGCTAGGATCACCTCTCCAACAAATTCTAAGTTCTGAAGTCCTGGTCTAAGGTTCTGCTTTTGGTAGAACCCAAAGGAGGACACTGAGTCAGAATGCCAGAAGGGCAGAGGGGTGTGGGATCTGCCTTCCAACCATCGTGGCTTTCTAAGAGTTCAGATATGTGGACTCAATCTCAGTCCCTCTTCCACGAGTCTCTCTCCCTGCCGACACTGTCAGACAAATTAGTAGATCAGAGTGAAATTCCTCAGTGACAAGCACATTTTTCAGCTGAGTTGAGACCAAGAGATTTAGCAAATTCTCTAGCTAATTCAGTTAATCTATGAAAAGTTTCCAAACATAAGCACTTTTCAAGGTAAGACCTAACTACAAATCAGCTTATGACATTGAAAACGACAATCAGGAGACTGTCAAAACCCCATTATTTAAATAAATAAATGAGAATGAAGAATCGTGAATGTTCATCACCTCATAACACCCAGAATAATTTTGTGCCTACAGTTATTAATACTTAGTATTTATTCCTGTAGTTGGTTAGCTATTTGTCTTTGAGAAAGAGAGAACAACCAGATCTTATTAGCTGAAGCAATCATTTTCATTTTATTCAGGGGCCAGGTAAGAGCTGTTCCCTATTGCTCCAGCATTCTCTTACTAGGAGAAGAGACTGGTCAAATATTTCCAAACTACTAACTGCCCTCAAATTAGGCTCCTGGGAGGAAGAGTTGGTGAGCAAGAAGGGGACATAGAAGGGGCCAGAGTGGGTTGTTGGGTTTCTCTGATGAGGCCATCTCAAGGACATGTGCATCTGGCCTTCCACTTAAAAAGCCCCAGTGAGATGACCGAATCAGGAAGGATGGTGTCCCTTGATTGTAAGGTTTGTCTCTTGAACTAACAAAAGCATCATTTAAAGATGTTTCTGGGGGACCTGGGTGGCTCGGTCGATTAAGCTTGTCTGCCTTCAGCTCAGGTCATGATCTTGGAGTCCCAGGATCGAGCCCCATGTCAGGCTCCCTGTTCAGTGGGGAGTCTGCTTCTACCTCTGCCCCTCACCCCTTCCTTGAGAAACTTGCTCTCTTTCTCTCTCACTCTCTCTCAAATAAATAAATAAAATCTTAAAAAAAAAAAAAAAGATGTTTTCAACTACAATTCCAAGGGGTCAGTTATTCCCAACAGAGAAGGTTTTTAGACTTTCTAGAAAAACCAGCAGCTCACTAGTGAGATGAGCAGCACACACACCCTACCCCATGCCTCCAGGCCACCCCAGCATCTTGTCTGGAAGGCAGCCTGGTCTCTACGCTTTCATCTGGAGAAATCACAGCATTGTTACCCTGCTGTTGTCATAAAGGGGTCACACCTAATGCCGTGGGACACAGACAGGGTGTTACAGAGTCTTCCCGTCAAAACCTTCAGGAGTTAGAAGACGCCTTCACAACTCTCCCTGCCAGTCTAGTTTTCCCTGCAGTCCTGGGGGACATGAAGATGGGAGCTGTCGGAAGGTAAGTGTGGGCTACAGACCAATGGGGGATAAAAGAAAGCAAAAATACCACTGGATCAGCTTTTCCCTAATCCTAACAGAAGGGATGCAGGGAAGGTCTGCATTTCTATGCCTTGGATTACCTTCCACTTGGTGTGGTTTTCTGTCATTGGAAAGTGAGTTTCTACTTCAAGGAAAGACACTGTCCCAACCTAAGGGTCTCAGGAAAAGCTTAGGAAGAGGGTATTTGAGCGCAACAGGAAGGAACATAAGGAACAATTTCATCCACATCTTGGATTACTGGGAGAAAGGTTACTTTACTCACTGAATCACTTTTACCGCACCCTGCCCAAACTTGCTGTGTACCAGGTACTTTTTGGGGTAGTACAGAGATGCCACGAGGTCGAGGGCACAGGCTCAGCCCCAGAGAAATTCACAGGGAGATAAGTAACAGTCTGAGCATGAGTATACTATCTGAGAAATGGCAACACTACGGTCAATGATATTATTGCAAGGCTCACACAGCTATCTCCTAATCATACGACAGGCATGCCCCTTCCTTAGGATATGCTATTACTGGAGGAGTACAGAGAAGGTAAGAACTTAACTGCTTAGAGGAATTGTGATGTTTGCACATAAATGCATAACCATATTATCGATTCTGGACGCACACTTTCAGCAGAAGCGGTAGTGAAATGGGAGTTTGCACCTGGCAGGCCTGTTTCTCTGTTCATCAGAGAGGCAGGAGAGAACCCAGAAGTGCCTACAGCTCCCAGGATGTGGCGGGGAGCTAAGGTGCTTACCGGACGGAATTAACAGCACTGGAAGATCAAGCAAGTTTGAGCAACGGTATACATCAGCCCCAAATAGGAAGGAAATTGCTTCTTTTATCTCCGGCCATCAAAGTGCCTCACAAATCAATATTAGAAGCTGCATTTTATAAATTACACCATATGGGAGATTGTGAACTGTCATGAAGGGGGGAAAAAAAGTTTACCTCCTTTTTTTTTTTCTTTCAAGAAATCTATTCATTGGGAAATTCGGGAGCTAGTATTCAGCCCCCGAATTATTGTTTATATTAAAGCAGCGAATACTCTGTTTATTTACTACGATTATAAGCACTATGTCAGATTTCTTAAAAGTTTTGATTAAAGTGGGGTTTTTTTAAGTTTTGATTAAAGTATTTTTAAAACACTGAAAACAACAATACCTCCCGGAAAATAATGAGTTTCTTCCTGTTGGCTGTCGAATTATTTACTCCCATACCTGAATAATAACAGCACATCAAAGCCAGCAGTAGTAATTAAATGATTTGTGAACATAAGTTAACAAATTAGTGCGTCATGATGGGTAATTGTCTAATTAGGGTAAAAACGCGAGTCTTACTGAAAAGACTGACAAGAGAATAAAACAAGAAGGAACAGGTAAAAAGCATCAGGCAAAAGAGGAGAATGTGTATAACAACGTCATTTTTCTGCTCACTGCTCCAGAGGGTCTGAGAACATCTTCCAGATCTTTTTTTTTTTTTAAAGATTTTATTTATTTAATTCAGAGAGAGAGAGCACACAAGTGGTGGGGAGGGGTAGTGGGAGAGGGAGAAGCCAACTCCCCGCTGAGTGGGGAACCCAACATGGGACTTGATCCCAGGACCTTGGGATCATGACCTGAGCCAAAGGCAGCCGCTTAACAGACTGAGCCACGCAGGTGCCCCACATCTTCCAGATCTTAACGTGTCCAAGTTATATTGGTCCGACTACAGTCCATCAAGGGAAGGACAACCAACCAGGTAACTCTGCGTTCGCTCTGTTTTCTGTGGGGAGAGGTAATGAGGAGCTGTCCAAGTGACCTCGAGTAGCTGAAATATTTCTAGTTTTCCTAGGACAACCCCCTAGGGTTGCCCCCTAGGGGGTACCCCCCTTAGGGCTGCCCCCTAAGGCAGAGGCTTGACCCACCGAGCCACGCAGGCGCCCCCTGTAATCAAGCACTTTCTAGTAACCATCTTTTTATTTTAGACATATGTCTAAAACGTGTCGGCACCTATATGCTATATATGCTAAGCAGAGCATTGTTTTCTGAGAGACATGTAGATGTGTACAAAAGTCTTCTTTCAAAGAGTTTTCTTTCTATTCAAGAAACAAGGTACACAGCCTACAAGGTTAAAAACCTTAGGAGGTAGAGACCAAGGGCTGCTGGATTTCGGGAGAGGCACTGATAACTTCCATCCAGGGAGATCAAGGGCTTGATCCTGATGGATGGCAGGTGATGATGGGAAGGCTTTGCAGACAGAGAAAATGGCCTGCACAAAGCCACATGTTACTTGGTATTTATTCTGCCACCAGTTGGGAAGTTTAATTCTAATTAGACCCGGGAAAAGAAGCCAATTCTGTGCTTATTTCCATTGGCAGTGGAAGCTTGGGCAGCTGAAAAAATTTGCCCTCACAACAGCCTGTAAGTTAGTAACCCAGCAGGGACCTGGAGGTTCCAGAAGTCTTTTAATCCTCAGTGATCATTTAAACAACAAGCCTTCTAAATATACACAAATCTGTATTTGAATGGATTTGCGACAAATAAAGAGGCCTGTGAGATGCACACAACACCCTTTCCAGTCCTTAAGCAATGCCTGCGGTATGCTAGGACAATTCTGGTCCCAGTTAGAGCTCTTAGGAGCAGGGGTGGTGGTGAGAACTCCCTCACTGCTTCCCGGCTTCCCTCTCCCTCTCCACTAACACGGCCTCCCTGCAGCTTTGGCAAAAAGCCTCAAGCCGCTGGGGGGGGCGGGGGGGGGCAGGGACACGACACACAAAGGAAGGATGTGTTGAAGGAAGTTTCCTGCTCCCCCCCATCCCCCCACCTCCGTTCCCGTGCTGCCAGCGACCTACTCACCTTTAATACATTCTCTCAAAGATTAAACGTGACGTTGTCATTCATGCCTTGCATTCTGGCCACTGTCCTTCATCTCTCTACCCTAATGTCATTAGCCAATTTTCTTTTTCCTTTCCTTTTCTTTTTTCTTTTCCTTTCTTCCCTTGTCTCCTCTCCTTTCCTCTTTCTTTCCCTTCCCTTCCCTTCTCTTCTCTTCTCTTTTTTTAAGTCATCTCTATACCCAATGCATGGTTCAAACTCACAGTCCCAAGGCCAAGAGTCACATGCGCCACCAACTGAGCCAGTCAGGCACCCCAGCCAGTTCTCTTTTTAATTCCTACATACAAAAACACTGGGGCACACCTTTAGAAGAATGCATTTTCTGACGTGAGTTACCTGAGGAAATAAATATGCAGAGAACTTGGGGGTGATTCAAATGGTGATCAATGTTTCTAAAGTAAGATGTTTTCACTGGAAAGGAAGACTGGAGGAGGAACCAGGCGTGAGTGATGCTGTCCATCCAGAGTAAGGAACACCTAGGGTAGGTGGGGCCGTTCCCATACATCCCACCATCTCTGCTAGGACCAAGCACTCTAATCGGCCTGGCAGAGCCTCACAAGCTATGCCCCAGAAACGGAAGGCTCATTTGGGAAGTGGGAGCCTGAGCCAGTGACAGGACTGCTGTCACTTCTGCAGGAAAGAGGGGTGGCCACAGGCCCCGCTCGGCCAACACCCGGCTGTGGATGTCTTCTGACAGTCAGTCCGTTTGCCTGCCCTCCAATTCTCATCTAGGGGGAGAGTATTGAACTAAATAAGCTTTAAGGAGGGAGACCACATAATTAAGTGTAAAAATTGGGACATTTTTGCCAAGACGAATGTTAAACTGGAGAGGATGTCTGTGTGGCCAAGCGAGGTGGGTGAGCAGCCCATCCCAAAAGTCCCCTTGCACGCTGCAGCCTGTGATTCCCAAGGCCCCTCTCATATGAGTGACCCCCAAACCTTAAAGGACACCCTCAAATTTAAAGGGAAAACAGACACAATAATGTAACAAAAAATAGCTAGTTTGGAAAAGATGTTTTTTGAGAGAGAGAATCGGGAGGAACAGAAGGAGAAGAATATTTTTTAAAAGATTTTATTTACCTATTTATTTGGGGGGGGATAAAATGAGCAGGAGGAGAGGCAGGGGGAGAAAAAGGGGGAGAAACAGATTCTCCACTGAGCAGCGAGCCCAACGCGGGGCTCAATCCCACAGGCCGCCGGGATTATGAGCAGAGGTGAGGGCAGATGCTTCACTGACTGAGCCACCCAGGCGCCCCGCAAGGTGAAATTTCTGTAATAAGGAAACGTACACCCAAATATTGGCGGAGAACAAAGCAGGGCTAATGCGCCAACATGACGACGAATTAGGCATTTTAAGCTCCATTTTCAATGGTTTCTATTGAGCTTCTAGTGCGTAACAAAAAGTACGTGACCACTAATTCTGACGTGGGAACCGGCTTCTGACTCTGCGGCTGTCCGGGTGGAGGTCGGGCACACCTGAAAACCACAGCATCGGGAAGCGCGTCCTGCGAACCGCCGTTCCCAGCGCGGAAGTCCGGGAAGGAGCGCGCTCCCAGCACCAGCAGCGTCCCCGTGGTCCCGCGGGGCCGGTCCTGGGGTCCCAAGGAAGACAGCTTGTCTTTAGGTGGGAGGCCGGAGGAGGCGGCCTCTGAGCTCCTGGCGGGCGCTCGGGGCGGCAGGCTCGGCGTGCGCAGCGGGGACACCGTGCAGCAGCGACCACGGAGCCTGC